>CAJHQP010003822.1:0-62234 GCA_905132765.1 Moricandia arvensis | reverse complement strand
TCTTGTCGCTTCTCTAAAATTCTCTACACTGGTTTGATCCACGAGTTCTAAGGCTGACCCACTTCTCCATGCCCTCCAAGCCTGGTAACACAATTTAATGATCGGTCAATAACATGCCATTATGGCAAGCTGATAACAAATATTCCCTCCGTTTCATTTTATTTGTCGTTTTAAGTTTTTGCACACAGATTAAGAAAACATTTAATTTTACATATTCTCAAAATAAAAACACCATTACCTATACACCTAACCACATTTCAACCAATAGGAAAATAAAATGATATATAAAATCATTAAATTTTGTATTGAAATTCGAAAACGACACTTATTTTGAAACGAAAATTTTACTCTACAACGACAAGTAATTTGAAACGGAGGTAGTACTGTTTTAAGTTCTAGTCAGATGAGACAATAATCTCCACAGAGTGCGTAAACTGTGGAAGATGTTCTTCTTCCTTGCCACAAGTAATTTCAAGAACTAGCACTCCAAATTTATAGATATCAAATTTCAATAATTTTTTTGCCATATTCCTATACAGCTAACCACTACAAGAGTAAATCATAAGAACGGATTTTCTTTGAATATATTCCAAAAACAGCTCCGTCAGTATATTTCAAAGCGTCAGCTACCTGCTTGACTTAGCACCCTAGATATATTGTGTCTGTAACTAACATGAACTTATAAGACAGATAAACAAACGTTCGGGGTAACTGACAAGCCGTAGCTTCAGTACCTTGGGTTCACAAGGCAGATCCATATATCCAACCTTTCCCTTCAATAAAAAACAGAGTGTCTGGACCATAGTTTTGGATAGACAAAGAGTATGGGATTGCCTGAATCATCAATGATATTGATACATGATCCTCCAGAAATTCAGTTCAGGAACTCGGTCACAAATTTACAACCACACGAATGAGAGGTGAACTGCAATCTTGGAGCTCTTACATCCAAAAACAACACAAAAACCATAACAAAGAACATCAAGACTGATCTTTAACGAGGATCTAAATCAGTAATCGTTGCATCATTGATAGATTGACCTGACTCCAAATCTTCAGCTGCTAATTCTTGATTGCGTACGCTTCCGAAGTAAAATCCTGGTTGGTGAGGCACCGGCAAAGTGATTGTGTTACTTGTGAGCATCATGATGATTGTCGACAAAGTTGGACGATCTTTGGGATTTTCTTGAACACATAACAACGCGATATGGATGAATCTAGTAACTTCGCTGGTGTCACAATGCTCTCCAACATCTGGATCCACTAGTTCAAAAGGTGACCCGTTTCTCCAAACCCTCCATGCCTACATAATGATCAACTACTTAATACTCAAAAACCAAATGAAGTTAAGAGAACTCAATGGTTTGATGGTTCTTTCTCCATACTTACATATGTGACCAAGTTGCTACCATTACTGTCTGTTTGGTGGAAGCTACTATTCCGCTTGCCATTAATAATCTCGAGAACTAAGACTCCAAAGCTATAAACATCAGATTTTGTGGAATACAAGCCATGCATCGCGTACTCAGGAGACATATAACCACTGAAACAAAGAGTGAAGTTAGGCATATAGATGACAAAAAAGGTTTCTCAAAGACGTCAATTCATAAGAATTAAAAAGGGAAAACAATTACTATGTTCCAACTATTCTGTTTGTATTGTCTAGGGTCTGATCAATCTCAATAAGCCTGGCCATGCCAAAATCTGCAATTTTCGGGTTCATATCTGCATCTAAAAGAATGTTACTAGCTTTGAGATCACGGTGTATGATTGTAAGCCGAGAATCTTGATGAAGATAAAGAATTCCACGAGCAATCCCTGTAATGATCTTGTTTCTTGTTGTCCAATCTAAATTGACCTTGCCTTTCATGGTCTGCACACCCGGATATAACCATTAGCTATATCACTAAGAACCAAGAATATAAGAGAAGTATGGATGCCAGGACATACCAAACAGTAGATAATCCAGGCTCTTGTTGGGAACTAACTCATACACAAGAATTTTTTCTTCTCCTTCCAAACAAAACCCAAGAAGCCTAACCAGGTTTCGATGTTGGAGCTTAGCTACAAGAACGGCCTCTGTTTTAAACTCTTCTGCGCCTTGTCCTGAAGTTCTTGACGGTCTCTTTACGGCTACTTCAGTTCCATTTGGAAGTACACCCTAAAAGAATTGACAATTTGCCGAACCATAACACATGTTAGTTTAATACTTACAACTGAAGAAACAAAAACAAGAAGTTGAAAGAACTTAATGATACCTTATATACTTCACCGAATCCACCTTGACCTAGCTTGTTACTCCTCGAAAACTTATCTGTTGCAGCTTCAATCGTCTTAAAATCGAATTGCATTGAGTGTTGAGTTGAAATTTCATCACCAGCTGCACATAGAAAGTGATCACTGTTCAGCCTAAATGTGCTTTAACCCCATGATCAAACCCTAGTTTCCAATGTGACCACTTACGAATACAAACTTACGTTGAAAATTAACTTCTAGGTACGATTTTTTCCTCCGGTAAAAAGCAAACGCAAGAGCGAGCAGAGGCAAAACGATTGCGACGATTGCAACCACAATACCCACAATAGCTCCCACCGAAAGTGAATCGCCACCTACACAGTCAAAAGTAAATAATTATTTTTGCTTAATAATGAGAACATATTGAAAAAGTTACATTCTAATTTAATTTGGTATTGAACAATTGTTTTTTAATTTTTACGTTGTTTGACAAAAAAATCTTTTACTTTAATGGTTAAGTAATTTCTAAATGCTAATTAATCATTTAGTGATCCATCACTCATATTTGCATTAAAAAAAACTGATTTCACAAATAAAAAAAAGCATATACTATAGAAAATTTAAATCAGATTCCCAACTTAGCCAATAACAAAGTTTACTATAGGGTTTTGCTGTTAAATGTACGTACCTTTCTTGGTCGGACTGGGACCATCTCCAATATTATCAAAAGCTCCTAAGAAAGGATAAAGATCCCACCGGACATAGCAGCTCGGCCTCCTAGTAGCTCCGCCTATATTCTCGCGGCAACACTCTTGATAGCTACGAACATTTGCTCGGAGACAAGCATCACAATTTCCCGGAGATAAATCCGGAGTGCATGACATCAACGCATAAATTCTCTGAAACGTCGTCACTGACGTTACGTCCGCCGCATAATACTGACCACCACTAGAAGAAGATGTATCTCCACTTCGTCTCGAGGAAGCTGAATCTATCATTTGAAGTGTGAAGGCGTCCAAGATTCTATGGAACTCCGAAACATCCGACGTGATGTTTCCTCCGTTGTACCTTACGGTGTGTGGCTCAAACTTCATCGAACCAAAGAAAGAACGGTTTGCGTAACGAACCATGCATAGTGTGTTGGTGCCTGGCCATAAAAATTTGGTTAATATTACTAGATGTTAAACGTGTTACTACTTGTTTGTATCAATGGTAATGAACCGCAGCTACGGTCCATGTAATGTGATAAATTGACTAACGAGGTTTCTAAACGCGGCATGATATTCTATTGAGTCAATTCACTAATCAAGGACTAACTGTTTTCAACATGAAAGTGATAAATTGACTAACCAGATTTCTGAACGCGGCGTTATTTTCTATAGGCAAGTGGGCATAAATAAGTCTTAGTACAGAGTACCTATTCTGCATAATCAAGCAATTCATCTCATAATCTTATTAAGGAAAAAGTAGTATGAAAAACAAAATAGTATGATCAATCCTTGATTTTGCTAATGAGATTGATTTAGTCCATCAGGGCTTATTAGTTTCTTGTTATACAGGGAATGACATGTAGATGTTGTAGAAACGGGCTTGAGTTACTGTTTTCAAAGGGATGGGAAGGCACTCAGAGTATGTTTATTGGGATCTTACTCTAGGGATCTCCAAAAAAATATTAATATAAAATTTACGGGTCTCACTAAAATTTACGAGACAGTCCATTTGTTAGTTAAATTAAGGGGTGTCTCTTAGAGCATCTCCAATGGTGTTACCCACCGTTGGAGTCCTTAAGTTTTTAATTTTTTTTTTAATTTTTTTTTTCAGATTTAAAAAAAGAATAAAAAAATATATTAACTACTCGCGGGCCGCCACGTGTTACGGGGGCCCGCAAACAGTGTAAGGTAGGAGTTTTTTAAGGATTAATCCTTAACTTTTAGTGGGGTCCATTGATTATTTAATTATTTTTTCTCTAAGGATTCCCCCTTAAGGACTCCCATTGCGGGTGCTCTTACACTGTTTCGCATACTTCACTGACATGTGGCGGACCGCGATTGATTATCTTTTAAAAAAAAAAAATTCAGCCAAAAAAATGTGGGTCTCACTTTTTTTAAGGATTCCACCAAATCTCAACAATAAACATAAACATGTTCTGAGTATCATAAGAAAATCTTCTCCTACTTTTTGTCCTCTGAGATTATACAATGGGTATGTATTATATGGAGAATTTAAATTCCATATTTTTTGGTGTGTAAGTTTTAATAAACTCTTGATTAACTATTAGACACCAAGATGACTTCCTTATGTGAGATGTTCAAGGTAAACAATTTTGATTAACTAAATAAAACTAATATCCAACAACTTAAGTTTAAAGATATATCTTGACAGTAAAGAGTCGAGACAAACTATTGACGCAGTCATAAAAATGAGAATGAAAACGATATAAAAATCATTCATGTTGAAAAACATAATTTTATTCTTAGGTGTTTGAAATCATGTATATACTAATGACTCCATAAGAATATTCAAATACGATAATGTCTCATAACTGGACGCTTGTTCACCCGCCCCTGTTTGTATATGTTATTACTACTATTTTAAAAAATCGTTGACTATACTCGCCAATAAGAAGGTGACGCTTGAAATGTAAGAAATTGCATTTTCTTACACATAACGTATAGGCTTGGGTTATGGCTTCATCACATTTATCAAAAATAAACAAACACGAAAGGAAAGGAAGAAGAACCGGAGATAATGTCTGCTTGTGCCTCCTTTTGTTCTATCTTCCTCCTTGCCTTACTTGCAAGCTTAAGATCTTATGCACAGCAACAAGACCCTACTTTCATATACCATCTTTGTCCAAACACGACAACTTACTCCAAAAACAGCACATACTCCTCCAACGTTAGAACTCTTTTGTCCTCTCTTTCTTCCAACAGTCTCTCTTCCTCCACCGGATTCTACAGCACAGCGGCAGGTCAAAGCCCTGACTTGGTGTTCGGGCTTTTCCTTTGCCGGGGAGATCTCTCACCGGAGGTGTGTGGTAATTGCGTCGTCTTTGCTGCCAACGACACTTTGTATCGATGTCCAGAGGAGAAGGTTGGGTTGATATGGTACGACGAGTGCATGGTTCGATACGCTGACCGGAATATTTTCTTGGAATCTTCACTCCAAAACGGGACAAACGGAATACTCATGTGGAACACTCAAGATGTTCCAAGAAACCAGTCAGATCGGTTTCGTGAGGTAGTGTTCTCTTTGATGAACAAGTGTGCAAACGAGGCTGCTAATAGTTCAGAAAAGTTTGCGGTTAGCAAGTCTAACTTCACATCGGTCCAGACACTTTATGGGCTGGCTCAATGCACACCCGATTTGACGAGTGACGATTGTTTTAATTGTTTACAACGGACCATCAGTTCATTACCCACTGCCCAAATTGGGGGAAGACTTCTTATGCCGAGTTGTAACTCAAGGTATGAACGCTACAAATTCTATGAAGAAACAGACACAGCAATACCTCAACCTCCTCCACCGCCTTCCCAAGGAGCTGGTCTGAATATTCACTTCTCTTTGGTTACATGTTTCATCCCAACTTTTTTTTTGTCATAATCATTTTTTTTTTTTTTTTGCGAATACAGGAAAAGGCAGGAACTCTTCTGTCATAGCCATCGCTGTTGTTGTTCCAATCACAGTCACTTTTCTTCTTCTCGTAGCTGTTTTCATTTTCTGGGCTAAAAAGAAAAGGAGAACTTATGAGACTGAACCACTTGCTGAAGGTAAAGATTGAACTGATAAACTATGCATTCTCAGGTCGAATGATTATATTGTTGTGATCCAGATGTTAAATGTTTTGACAGATAGGGACGATATTACAACTGCAGGGTCACTTCAGTTTGATTTTAAGGCAATTGAGGCAGCAACTGATAAGTTTTCTGAAACTAACAAACTTGGTCAAGGTGGATTTGGGCAAGTCTACAAGGTATTATTACCATTGCATATAGCTTCTAATGTAGTTTGATTATGTACACGTATATAATTTTCATAGCACATTAAGATAACTTAGGTTTAGGGTTATAAAACCTTGAAAATGTAAATATCAAATGATGTAAATCTTGATAGTGGAAAGCGAAAGAAAGGCTGAGTTGTTTGACAAAGTACTTACACGTAAATCAACTCCATCAGGGTACTCTGTTTTCCTCTGTTTTATCATATTACTCGCACGTACTTTGAGCATATAAGATGAATGGTAGTAAGTAGGATAACCTACTCACTTAAAGAATCTTTCTATAATCGCCACACCATCACACACAAGACTCATTCTCGTTCCCAACTCAACAAAGCCGCAGAATAGAAAAAAACTGTACTTATCCTTAATTACATTCCCTCCATTTGGAATGAATACTTCTATATGTGAACTTCTTCATTAATCATACAGATAATTCCCAAACTGACAGATTTTTTGTAAAACAACTTATTATTGCTTATAGGGTACATTTCCTAGTGGAATACAAGTTGCGGTGAAGAGGCTATCAAAGACATCAGGACAAGGTGAAAGAGAGTTCGAGAACGAAGTTGTTGTTGTGGCAAAGCTTCAGCACAGAAATTTGGTAAGGCTGCTTGGTTTTTGTTTGGAAGGAGAAGAAAAGATACTTGTCTATGAGTTTGTGCCAAACAAAAGCCTTGATTACTTCCTTTTTGGTGAGTTGAGTTCAGCACCTAACCTAAGATATCATTTTCAGATTTCATGCGTTTTACAAAAATATATAAATATGCGTGTGCAGACTCTACGATGCAGAACCAGCTGGACTGGACAATACGGTACAAAATCATCAAAGGAATTGCTAGAGGCATTTTATATTTTCATCAAGATTCACGACTCACAATCATTCATCGTGATCTCAAAGCCGGTAACATCTTACTGGACGCTGATATGAACCCAAAAGTGGCAGATTTTGGAATGGCAAGAATTTTTGGAATGGACCAAACGGAAGCCAATACGAAAAGAATAGTCGGAACCTAGTAAGCTTTTCTGTTTCATTTTACGCCATGTAGACAGTAATATTACTCTTTTGCTTACTTAACATTTCAAGAATTTTGGCAGTGGTTACATGTCTCCTGAATATGCAATGTACGGCCAATTCTCCATGAAATCAGATGTGTACAGTTTTGGAATCTTAGTTCTTGAGATTATAAGTGGCAAAAAAATAGCAGTCTCTATCAAATGGATGGTAGTGCTGGAAACTTGGTTACATATGTGAGTATTCACCCTTAAAAGTTTCATTTATTTTTTGCTTCAATTAACAATGACCAGCGTTTTGATTATTAAAATATGTAAGACATGGAGACTATGGAGCAATGGATCGCCATTAGAGCTCATGGATGCATCATTACTAGACAATTATCAAACAGACGAAGTTACGAAATGCATCCATATCGCTTTATTATGTGTTCAAGAAGAAGCTGAAGATCGTCCTACCATGTCAGATATAGTTCAAATGCTCACTACTAGCTCCATCCCTCTCACCGTGCCTCAACCACCTGGATTTTTCTTCCGAAATAAGCATGAACAAGTGGAAGGAGTGGATCCATCTATGGATACGATTGCCACGGGTTCTGTGGACGATGCTTCCATTACTCAAGTAGCTCCTCGTTAAAATCAAAACACTCATACATAAAAATGCTGTGATATAAGGATTGTAGACTGTTACGTATAAGATTTAGAGACTCATGATGATCTTGGGTATATTCAAAGTATTTGGAGTTTCTAAGGGATATCGATTTTCTGTTTCGAAGCATTGATATATGACTGGTAAGATGGATATGCAGTTAACCATTATTTCTCTACAAAGAAAATAACAAAGGATTAATACCTCAAGCAATGAATCTGCATGCTTTAATTTGTAAGTTACTGATACAGTTCTTCTGAGATTATGATGGTAGTTAAGATTATCAATAAGATGAGATTATCACAGAGCTCTTCGTTTGTTTAAGTATCTTCAAAAATAGCCTGGCCTTCAACGAGGACTAACACATGTGATCGACACATCAGTGGCAGAACAAGCAATGGACATGCTAGTGGACGGACCAGGCTGCAAGCTTTCAGCTAATGGGACTTTCTCTGATCTGACCCTGAAGAAAAATCCAGGAGGTTGAGGCACAGGCAGCGTAACTGAAGTATTCGTAAGCATCTGAAATATTGTCAACATGGTTGGACGATCTGTTGGATTTTCTTGAACGCATAATAAGCCAATATGGATGCATCTGATGACTTCATACTTATCATAGTTATCTCCAATGACCGGATCTACGAGTTCCAACAATGAATCATTGTTCCAAAGCCTCCATACCTGTTTATTCGTTATCCAAGAAACTAAAGGTCAAAACAATGATCATTACTAAAAGAAGTTAAAAAAATGAGATAGTGTGGAAATTTACTAACATATGTGACCAAGTTGCTTATTGAGCCGTCTGTCTCGTTGAAGCTACTATTCTTTCTTCCACCAACAATCTCCAGAATCAATACTCCAAAACTATATACATCTGACTTCGTCGAGAACTGCCCATTCGCTACATATTCTGGTGGCATGTAACCGCTGCAAAATACATGTCACATAACTTTCTATTTATCAACAACGGTAGAGTTTATACTGACTATAACTAAAACAGACAATTAGTTACAATGTTCCAACTACTCTTCCGGTGTTATCTTCTGTTTGGTCCATTCTGAAATTCCTAGCCATACCAAAATCCGCAATTTTTGGGTTCATATCTGCATCTAATAGAATGTTGCTGGCTTTGAGATCACGATGTATGATTGTCAGCCGCGAATCTTGATGCAGATACAAAATCCCTCAAGTAATCCCTCCAATGATCTTGTACCGTCTTTTCCAATCCAATTGGCTCCTCTTTGTTGAGTCTGCACATGTCTTAAATATTAGGACTATGATGAGATCAATTACTAAGGTTTCAGAAAATATAAACCCAGTCATATGTTTTTTCCTTACCACCAAAGAGGAAGTAGTTAAGACTCTTGTTGGGCAAAAACTCATAGACTAGTATCTTTTCCTCTCCTTGGACACAAAACCCAAGAAGCCTAACAAGATTTCTATGTTGAAGTTTAGCTACAAGAAGCACCTCGTTCTTGAATTCTCTTTCACCTTGTCCTGAAGTTTTAGAAAGTCTCTTCACAGCAATCTCTGTTCCATTCGGAAACGTACCCTGCACGTCACATAATTTATCAGAATATATGTATTTGCTTTCTCGTCAAGTTTCTAGAACAAAGTATTTAAATACTTGTGACAAACACTATACCTTGTAAACTTCACCAAATCCACCATGACCAAGCTTGTTAGTATTATGAAAATTGCTTGTTGCAGCTTCGATAGCTTTAAAATCGAACTGAAATGATCCTGAAGTTGAAATATCATCCCCAGCTGCAGAACGAATTAACACAGTGTATTATTTAACTGAAGAGTTTCCAAGGGTCGTTACATTTCTATATCTAGTTCGTATCTCATTACCGTTATCTGGCGGTGCAGTATCATAAGTCTTCTTTAATCTCTTTGCAGCAGAGAAATAACCGTCTGAAAGAACATATAAATATTTATAAAAACATATGGAATCTACTTAAGTTTTGAACCAAAAGACGAGTAAACTCACTTTCAGTAGTAAATGCTTTATATGATTTTCTCTTCCTCCAAATTGCAAATCCTAGAGCAATCAATAAGATAGGAACAATGACAATTGCCACGATAGTTCTTGTAGAAACACTTTTCTCATCTGCACGAACCCAAATCACCACTGAATTGTGATTAAGGGAAACTAACAAAAATATAGCAGAATAAGACTAACAAAAACAGAACCAGGAGAAAAATATGAGAAATACATTAGGATAAGTTTTTTTAGTTTTTACCATAAAAATAGTTTTTAACGAAAAATAATAATTTTTTTATTAAATGGTGTAAATATATATTCATATCCCTTAGAGTAACTAATTTAGATTTAGGATTTATGGGATGAGTTGTTAACGATAAAATTTAAAACTAAAAAAATAAAAATAAAAAAGTTTATTTCGATCATTTTTCTTCTTAAGAACTATTTTTGTGACAATTCTTTTTTAAATAACTATTTAAGAGATTTGTCCAAAAAATATTTCAAACAAGGTTAGATATGGACATAATCATATCACCTAAGAAAAATAAATATTTTAAATCTTAAGGCATAATTAAAGGGGATATTTAAGTGGGTTTCTTAGTGGTGGGTCCCATTATTTTTGTAAAAATTGGTTTTTAGAGGTGTGAAATAAGGACCTATTTTGGAAGAGTTTTTGCACTGTTCGCGGACTCCACCGACAGGTAGCTCACGATTGATTTATTTTTTATTTTATTTTATTTTTTAGACAAAAAAAAAGTTACCTAAAAACCGATTCAGGGTTTCAGCTTTGATGATGGTCTTACCCTTTTCACGAGGAGGACTGTCATCGAAAAGTCCCAAGAACCTATCAATCTCCCATCGAACGAAACAACTCGGCCTCGAAACAATGCCTCCCTGGCTCCCAGGGCAACATGATTTATAATCAATCACGTTCTGTTGTAGACACCGGGTGCAGTTTTGAACAGATAAGTCTCTACTGCATTGCACAAACCCGTAAAGGTTGGTGTTGGAAGACTTAACCGTTTGTGTTCTAGCTGCGTAGTACAAAACATGAACATCTTCTATTAAACCATTCATCAAAGCCTCCCATGTCATATCGAAGTCCGGCACGTTAGGTTGAATATCTCTAGTATTGTACTCATAGCGTAAAACTTCCATATCGAGCGATCCGTAAAACGAGCGGTTTGAGTAGCGTAGGAGACAAAGTGTATTACTATGCATCCTCCAGTCTATAGCTTCAATCTGGTTGGTACAGTTCTTCACCAACCCATTAGACGCAGCCATGAGACAATCAGAACAAGATCGTGCATCAGTGCCTGGGACACACATCCCTAAACCGTATACTTTGTTAGGATCTTGTCCGGTAGCCGACGTGGTATAGAAGCCATCATTAGCTGTGACGTTAGAAGAAAGGGAAGAGAGCATGAGTTGTCGGTTTAAGTCGTAAGTGCCATCAGGTGCGAAAGAACCAGACCTGTTAAGGCAATTGTTTGCCGAGACAGAGCTTATGAGCACAAACCAGAAGGCTACAAATAAGTAGACCATTTTGTTTTTTTTTCTCTTCATAGAAATTTGTTTAACTGTCGTGAACTAAAACCTCGTGTCTTGAAAGATATAATTTTTTGGACACTGATTTTCAACATTGATTTTCAGTCTCTTTGTGCTGTACAAAGCTGACAAATCGTCATTGAATTTTCTCAAGTGGACTTTTGATAACTGTGGATTGCTGTGATGTCACCGTGACCTAAGTCTTATTATATGTTTCGTTAACCACCTTGAGTTAATCTTCATAAATTTGGATTAATTTTGGTTACACAGTAACCGGTCCAGTTGAATTAAGTAGCCATCCTAGGGGTAATCTCACTCTTTCATTTTTATTCGGTTTATAACCAAACCTTATGATATACCCAAAATAACAGAGTTATACAAAACCTTTAGAAAGAACATCAACATATAAGAATTCATGTCCACTATATGAATTTATGAAAACTCCTTATGCATCAAGGAGTGTGGAGAAAACAAAGAGTTTGTTAAAACCTGGAACTTCACTTTGAGAGAGCAAACGTTTAAGTACGTGAACATAGAATTGTTTGACAAAATTCATAAAAATTGAAAAAAAAAAACTTATTTTTGGAATTACAGATGTAGTTTCACTTCTACAGAGCTACATTTGTGAACTTCTCCATTAATCTTACTGATAATTCCCAAACTGACTGATTCTTTGTAAAACAACTTACTCTTGTAGGGTACATTTCCAAGTGGAATACAAGTTGCGGTGAAGAGGGCTATCGAAGACATCAGGACAAGGCGAAAGAGAGTTCCAAAACGAAGTTGTTGTTGTGGCAAAGCTTCAGCATAGAAATTTGTAAGACTTTGAGTCTTTTCTGTATTTCGTTATTAAAAATCAGTTTATGAAAGAATATATATAAAACAATAGCCTGGCTTTCAACGAGGACTAACACCCGTGATCGATACATCATTGACAGAACAAGCAATGGACATGCTAGTGGACGGACCAGGCTGCAAGCTCTCAGCTAATGGGGTTCTCTCTGATCTGATTCTGAAGAAAAATCCAGGAGGTTGAGGCACAGGCAGAGTAATTAAAGTATTAGTGAGCATCTGAATTATTGTCAACATGGTTGGACGATCTGTTGGATTTTCTTGAACGCACAATAACCCAATATGGACGCATCTAATGACTTCATACTTATCATAGTTATCGCCAATGACCGGATCTACGAGTTCCAACAATGAATCATTGTTCCAAAGCCTCCATACCTGTTTATTCGTTATCAGTGAAACTAAAGTTCAGAGCAATGATCATTGGGAAAAAAAGAAGTAGGAAGTTTTGAGATAGTGTGGAAATTCACTAACATATGTAACCAAGTTGCCTGTTGAACCATCTATCTTGTGGAAGCTACTATTCTTTTTTCCACAAATAATCTCCATAACCAATACTCCAAAACTATACACATCTGTCTTCGTCGAGAACTGCCCATTCGCTACATATTCAGGCGGCATGTAACCGCTGCAAAATCATAGCATATAACGGTATGTTTTATCAACAACAATAGAGAGATACAGATTATAACTAGAAAGGATAAATGCTTACAATGTTCCAACTACTCTCCTTGTGTTGTCTTCCGTTTGGTCCATTCTGAAATTCCTAGCCATACCAAAATCCGCAATTTTCGGGTTCATATCTGCATCTAATAGAATGTTGCTGGCTTTGAGATCACGATGTATGATTGTCAGCCGCGAATCATGATGCAGATACAAAATCCCTCGAGTAATCCCTCCAATGATCTTGTACCGTCTTTTCCAATTCAATTGGCTCCTCTTTGTTGAGTCTGCACATCTCAGACATCGACCCGTTAACCTATGAGATCAAGAACTAAGGTTTCAGATAATTAAACCCTATCAGATGTTTGTTTTTCTTACCACCAAAGAGGAAGTAGTTAAGACTCTTGTTGGGCAAAAACTCATAGACTAATATCTTTTCCTCTCTTTGGACACAAAACCCAAGAAGCCTAACAAGATTTCTATGTTGAAGTTTAGCTACAAGAAGCACCTCGTTCTTGAATTCTCTTTCACCTTGTCCTGAAGTTTTAGAAAGTCTCTTCACAGCAATATCTGTTCCATTCGGAAACGTTCCCTGCACGTCACATAATTTCTCAGAATATATGTATTTGCTTTCTCGTCAAGTTTCTAGCACAAACACTATACCTTGTAAACTTCACCAAAACCACCATGACCAAGCTTGTTAGTATTATGAAAATTACTTGTTGCAGCTTCGATAGCTTTAAAATCGAATTGAAGTGAACCTGAAGTTGAAATATCATCCCCAGCTGCAGAACGAATTTACACATAGTATTACATAACTGGAGAATGTCCTAGGGTCATTACATTTCTATATCAAATTTGCATCTCATTACCGTTATCTGGCGGTGCAGTATCATAAGTCTTCTTTAATCTCTTTGCATTAGAGAAATAACCGCCTGAAAAGAACATATAAACATTGAAAGAAACATTGAATCTACTTATGTTATGAAAGTATATCTTTGTTACAAAACACAAGGAAACTCACTCACTTGTAAATGCTTTATAAGATTTTCTCCTCCTCCAAATTCCAAATCCTAGAGCAAGCAAAAAGATAGGAACAATGACAATTGCCACAATAGTTCCTGTAGAAACACCTTTGCCATCTGCACGAACCCACATCACCATTGATTGGGATTAAGGGAAACTAACATGAGTAGAGCAGGAAAAAAAACTTCAAACATGGTTTTTTTTTTAAAAACCTAGTGATGTAACAACAACGATTATGTTACATGATCTTACCTTTCTCAAGAGGTGTATTATCCAAAAGTGCCAAGAACGGATAAACCTCCCATCGAATAAAACAACTAGGCCTAGAAATAATGCCTCCTTGCTTCCCACGGCAACATGACCTATACTCAATCACGTTTTGTTGCAGACAACGAGTGCAGTTTTCAAGAGACAAGTCTTTGCTGCACTGCACAACACCGTAAACGTTGGAGATAGACGACTCAAGCTTTCTTGTTCCAGCTGCGTAGTACAAAGAGGAAGCTTCACTTATCAAACCAATCATCAAAGCCTCCCATGTAATCTCTAGATCCGTCATGTTAGCCTGAAAATCTCTTGTATAATTATCACTCCGTATAATTTCCATATCGAGGGATCCGTAAAACGAGCGGTTTGAGTAGCGTACGAGACAAAGTGTAGTTCGATAGATCCTCCAGTCTATACCTTCTATCTGGTTGGTACAGTTCTTCACCAACCCATTAGACGCAGACGTGATACAATCAGAACAAGATCGTGCCTCAGTACCTGGGAAACACATCCCTAAACCGTACACTCTGTTGGGATCTTGTCCGGTCGATGTGGTATAGAAGCCATCATTAGCTGTGACGTTAGAAGGAAGGGAAGAGAGCATGACTTGGCGGTTTAAGTCATAAGTACCATTGGGTGCGAAGAAACCAGATCTGTTAAAGCAAGTATTTGCGGAGACAGAGCTTATGAGCACAAACAAGAAGGATACTAATAAGTTGACCATTTTGTTTGTTCGTTCCTATTTTTGTGTTTGAATGTCTTTAAATGAAAACTTGAAAGATATAATTTTTTAAGACATGGATTTTCAACTTTGTTTTTCAATCTCTTTGTGCTGTACGAAACTGACAAATCGTTATTGAATTTTCTCCATTGGACTTTTGATGAACAGTCGATGGCTCTGAATAATGTCACCGTTACCTAACTCTTATTGTATGTTTTGTCAAAGCATGGGATGAGACATTCGCCGAGAATTCTCCGTTAAGAAGATTCGATTATATCAATCTGTACGCGTATACTTTAGGGTTTTACAACCACCAGATCATTGCAGATCGATTGCCCCTTTGCCAAGTATTCGATTTTTTTTTGGGAGAGAAATTGCTTCCCTTTTGTAAGCGTATGGAAAGTCCATAAACCCAATTGTCTATCAACGGTTATATGTCCTGTAATTAGTCCTTTGTATCTCTAGAATATTGTCTTACCTTTCCTGTAAACATCTCTGTACATATAAGAACAGAGCACCTCAATACAATATACACATTCGATTCCAATAGTCAATACCTTTTTTATTGCAAAACTGGGTCTTGTCTTACAAAGGAGACATTCACATCGACATAAGGATGCAGGCTTTTAAAAAGAAAACGAGGAGATTAATATAGGAACTATTGAAAAGTTTATATGAACTTAACAACACAAACAATAAATGGCAAGGGATAAATGTATAACGGTAGCTAAGCTAAGACATCTATCAAATAGGTTAGTAAACAAAGAATTAAGGAGATGCTATGTGAGTAAAACTAGCTGATATCATCAGTCTCTATCTAAGATAGTGTCTTAAATATATAATAATCTTTTTGATTGAAATGAAGACTCAAATCGTAGGATTTTCTGCACAGCTAAAGCTCATTTCATGCCCGTCTCCTTTCGGTTTGATTAATTACTAATTAGACTAGCCTAAATCTATGACAAGTCCACACAGAGAAAGTTTTAGTAATCAGTGCTAATTTTCCAAGAATATTCAGTATCGGATTATATACGACGCTCCCTGACACGATTTCCAAGACATCAAAGAGATCCTCCTTGTTCGACGCCGGTGGAGCCCGAGCTCGCCGGCGTCGTCTCTACTCTTCTCTGCTCAAGCGTCCTTTCGATCTAAGCTCTCCTTTTGTTTTTTCTTCTGCTTTAACCAAACCTTCTTTTCTGGAACCGAGTTCGACACTGGCTGTGGTGATGTCCATGGTATCTGGTCAGCTCACCGGATCTGATCTTTTTTACCGGGGGTTCCTGGGAAGCTTGCGTTCACGCAAGTGACATCTTTTCTACGGTTCTGCAACTTCCTTTGGGTTTCAGATCTGTCTCCTCAAGCCGACGTTGTTTCGTTTCTCAAATTGGTGAACGACTTGTCGAAGTTGGTTTCTCCAATAAATCTCTGACTTGTCCCACAGCCAAGTTCAAGAATCCCATATCCGTCGTCTGGTGGATGCTGTGATGACGTTAACCCTGGAGTCCCTGCAGTGTGGGCCTGGCCCATCAATTGTTTCACAAGTTTCAGCCCATCCTCTTTTCCCCCAACAGCGGTGAAGACATGGGCCCTAATGCTATGTTCACGAAGCTTCACCACCATCATCACAGCGGCAATATCTCGTCTCTGCTTTACCGACGACGACTCGATCCTTCTTCTGAACTACATGACCGGTTGCACTCAACATCTATCCTTTTCGATCTCATCTTTTTCACAGACCAAAATTAATTGCCAGACCTGTGTTTGTGGGGTTCCACGCTCAACTTGGCGGCAAGCCTTGAAAGATCGACTAATCCAGTGCCCTCATGCTTCAAAGCCCACATGTGCGTGGGGTATTTCGGCCTTTATGGCAGTCTTACTAATGATTATCGGTGGATTCACCGGAGTCACTACCGAAGCTGATTTGCATCCAATGTTTTATATCTCTTGTGCGAAGAGTATGTTAACCATTTATTTACCGGTGGATTCGTCGGGGCCGAAATTATACCCATCATCCTCTTCTCTTGAGGAGAAGATTCTACCACCATTTCCTCTTCCTATGGAAAGAGATGTTTTCTCGGACTTGTTTTCGAGTGTTTGTTTCAGTTTTCTCATCGTTTTGTTATCTTGCGGAGCGGTTTCCACGGGACCAGAAGATGCAACCGAGAGTACCTTCGTATTTCTCGCAGATGAGATCTGTACCTCAACGTCACTTTATGTGACTATTCTCCAGCTGTCCGACTTTGTCGTGAAGGCTACCCGACGCATTCAAGTATCGTCTCGAATTCGCTGTCAGCTTCAATTGAAGACCTATCTTTCCTATGTTATTTATCTGTTAGAGTTTCTGTTTATGGTTCAAGAGGATGGATAATTCCCTCTTTCTATTGTAAGGAAAACGTTTGAAGTGAATGAAAGTAAGTTTGTGTTCAAAAAAAAAATTCAGTATCGGATTATAAATTTAGAAAACTAAGTATTTGACTAGTATGTCAAATGGTATTGTTTGAGTTGGCTTGACCGAGCAAGAGCATTTTTGCTCCTTTTTCCCGTTTGAAATTTCTTCAGTCTTGAAGATTAAGTTTACTAAATTACTCGTTAATGTTGACAAATAACGTGCAAAAATTTGTATCTTACAAAACATTATTGTCTGCCTTGAGATTGATCCGAACTCATAAACAACACCTCAGAAGAAAGGTAATCATGTCTTTTTGCGCAGCTTTCATCTTCCTTTTCTCCTTTCTCACAGCTTCACAGCTTCTGCTCAAGATCCCACGTACCACAGCTGTCCGAATACGACATTGATCATTTGTATCTTATTATAGCAAAAAATTCAAACCATTGATCACAAAAGTTTATGTGAGACTTTTAACAGTTTAATAATTTATACTCGTTTTTAAAAGTTCAAAATAAAACATATACAAAAAAAAATCTAAATTTTTATTATATGTTTAATGTAATTATATAATTTATTTTAATAACAAAGCTTTAAACAAAAGATATAGGGTAGACAAATTATTAGAAAATCTTTATTATTGAAAATTTTAATTTTCATATATATATGTTAATTTTTTTTGATCAATATATATGTTAATTATATTAGGTAATTCTATAGTTTTATTTAAAAAAATAATGAAGAATAATTAATAAAAAAATTATGGTTAATTTAATAAAAACTATAATTTATATTTAGATGAACCAACTTAATTTTTATGAAAGCTCTCAAAAATTATTTTCATGACAATGTGTATCATGCTTCAAAAGTTTTAATAATTCTCTTTTAATATATAAAGGAAAACTGATCTCACCCCATAATAGAATTTTCCTATACCTTTTATCGGTGGAATGTGGACATTGACGCACTGTTAGACTTTTTATTGCATCCTTTACATGGAAACCATTTGGCTGGCTGCATCACATCACATTTGGAAACACAAAATAAAATAAGAAACAAAAAGGAAAGGTGAAGAATTGTATGTATAATGTATGGTTATGCATATTTTAGATCTATATTCCTTTTCCTTTTCTACGTCCTCGCTAGCTTCGGAGCGTATGCCCAAGATTCCACTTACGTATACCATTTATGTCCGAACACGACTACTTACCATAGGAGAAGCACTTACTCCACCAATCTCAGAAAACTTTTGTCCTCTCTTTCTTCTGACAGTAGCTATTTCTCCAGCGGATTCCATAGCACAGTCGCAGGTCAGAACCCTGACTTGGTTTTCGGACTTTTCCTTTGCCGCGGAGATATCTCACCGGAAGTTTGCCGTATCTGCGTCACCTTTTCCGTCAATGAAACCTTTACTCGGTGTCCGAACGAGAAAGAAGTCACGCTCTATTACGATGAATGTATACTCAGATACTCTGACCGGAATATTCTCTTCGACTCTTCTCTCGACAACGGAACTATCTCAGTCAACACCTCTGTTTCTGTTACGACGAACCAAATTAGGTTCAGAGACTTGGTCTTGTCCACGATGACTCAAGCCGCCACCGTGGCATCGAACAGTTATCGGAGATTTGATGCAAGAAAGGCTAACTTCACCGAGTTCCAGACTTTGTACGGACTAGTTCAGTGCATGCATGATCTGACAGAACAAGACTGTTTGAGTTGTCTGAAACAGATCATCAATCAATTGCCTACTGACAAGGCTGGGGCAAGACTTCTTGTGCCGAGCTGTAGTGCAAGATACGAGCTTTACCCCTTTTACAACGAATCCACAGTTACTATACGTCCACCACAACTGGATTCGGCACCTCCACCACCACCAACACCACCACCACCACCACCAACACCGCCGGTTTCAGTTCCTCCAACACGACCTGGTCTGAACATCACTTTCCCCAGCTTATCTTTTCAGAACTTAAGTATTCCGTACAACATCGGCTCATATGTAACCCCTGCCAATTATTTCTTTAAACACAGGAAAAGGCAGAAACTCATCTTTCATAATCATCGCAATTGTTGTCCCAATCGCTGCCATTATTCTCCTTTTCGTAGCTGTTTTTACTGTCCGGGCTAGGAAAAAGAGAACGTTCTATGAGATGGAACCACCTACTGAAGGTAAAAGACTCCTTCTCCTTTTAGGTTTAATGAATATATTAATTCAGATATTGAAGTTATTTCTGCAGACAAAGGTGATATTACAACTGCAGGCTCATTTCAGTTTGACTTTAAGGCGATCGAAGCAGCAACAGATAGTTTTTCACTTAGTAACAAGCTTGGTCAAGGTGGATTCGGCGAAGTTTACAAGGTAGTACCCTTGCATAGGGCTTCCACCGTAGCTTTTTAACTTTGGAACCTTGGAAACGTTTTTGAAGGTTTGTAGTCTGTAGTCAAACACCTCAACTCTCTCGGTTTTGAACCAAACCAAATAAAGTAAAACTAGAGAATCGTGACAATACTCTGTTTTATTACACTACAATACAAAGCTCCCTCCACAACACTCTGTTTTCCTGTTTCCAAATAAAATATAACACACATACTTTGACATTCCACTAGGTGTAACAACCTTGTAAGTTGTAACTTGTAAATATCTACTTTCACTTATAACGAATGCTAACTTCTACAGAACTGCATTTAAGTACTTCATTTCAAAGATTAATTTTACTGTCCAATTCCCATACCTGTAGGGTACATTTTCTAGTGGAACACAAGTTGCAGTGAAGAGGCTATCGAAGACGTCAGGACAAGGTGAAAGAGAGTTTGAAAATGAAGTTATTGTTGTGGCAAAGCTTCAGCATAGGAATTTGGTAAGGCTACTTGGCTTTTGTTTGGAAGGAGAAGAGAAAATACTTATCTACGAGTTTGTGCCCAACAAAAGCCTCGATTACTTCCTTTTCGGTGAGTGGAGTTCAATATATTTTCGAGTTGCATACCATTCTTTGTTTTTAAATTTTTAAATATGAATGTGCAGACTCTACGATGCAAAGGCAGTTAGACTGGAAAAGACGGTACAAGATCATAGGAGGAATTGCTAGAGGGATTCTATATCTTCATCAAGATTCAAGACTAACTATCATACATCGTGACCTCAAAGCAGGTAACATCCTATTGGATGCTGATATGAACCCGAAAGTTGCAGATTTTGGAATGGCAAGAATTTTTGGGATAGACCAAACAGAAGCCAATACAAGAAGAGTCGTCGGAACGTAGTATGTTCTCCTCTCACCATCTCTTTCCTCTGTCACCAGTTAATGATTCTCTTAACTTAACATATAAGTATTGTGGCAGTGGTTACATGTCTCCTGAGTATGCGATGTACGGACAGTTCTCCATGAAATCAGATGTCTATAGTTTTGGGGGCTTAGTTCTTGAGATTATCAGCGGCAAGAAGAACAGTAGTCTCTATCAAATGGATGGTAGTGCTGGTAACTTGGTTACATACGTGAGTTTACAACCTGAAATTTACAAAATTTTGCTGCCTTATTCAACAGTGGCCAAAGATTCAGTTATTAATATGTTCAACAGACTTGGAGACTATGGAACAATGGATCGCCTTTAGAGCTCATGGATCCGTCCTTTCAAGAAAACTATCAAACAAACGAAATTACCAGGTGCGTTCATATTGCTCTACTGTGTGTTCAAGAAGAAGCTGAAGATCGTCCAACTATGTCAGCAATAGTCCAGATGCTCACTACTAGTTCGATCGCTCTTGTCGAACCACGACCACCTGGATTTTTCTTCAGAAGCAGGCATGACGAAGTAAGGAGAGCAGGTCCATCTATGCAAATGTCTGCCCTCTGTTCAATCGATGATGCTTCCATTACTAGTGTAGCTCCTCGTTGAAGACAAAAAGAACGCATCAATCTTAAAGTTATGATATATGATTCAAGACTATTTGGGTATTACACATCAACAATGAACAAAGATTCCTCTAAGCTAAGCTGTTTCCATTTCGCATTTTTCATTTCTTTATATGCCCGGCAAGAAAGAAAATAGTACTATGTTTTAAAGTTTGGTTACCTTTAACAAGGATTCATCTCAGCGATCTTTAACCCATATTGTTTGCAGATAAATTGGTGGCAGTTTGTCCTGTGAGAAAATTGTTAAAGGGTCAGGTCTTGGGTTTGAGTAGCGCCAAGCGCACCAATAACCTATCTGTGAGCCGCCTATAGGTGAATTCGGGCAGGTTATATCACAGAGGAGGGGTTAGGGTCGATGCGCTGCAGCGCCAGCTGGGTTCCACGGGACGTGTTGTTACAATAAAAAGTCGATTTTTTGTGACAACCTGTCCCGCGGACCCATGGCTCATAGCCCTGCAGGGCACCGACCCTAACCCCTCACAGTGGGAGGAAACTGCCTCCACATCTACCGGTAGATTATTGATATGCTTGGCGTTACTCGAACCCAAGACCTCACCTTTTAACAACTCTCCACAAGACAAGTTGTCACAAAAAAATCGACTTTTTATTGTAACAACCTCCCCGTGGGATCTAGCTGGCCAGTACGTCGGCACAACCTCAGCTGGCGCTGCAGCGCATCGACCCTAACCCCTTCCATGTGCAGTCCGTCGTACAGGTAGGTTAAAAGGTGAGGTCGGGGGTTCGAACTTCACAAATAACCTACCTGTGCGACGGACTGCACAGGGGAATGGTTATGGTCGATGCGCTGTAGTACCAGTCGAGGTTGTGCCGATGTACTGGTCAGCTGGGTCCCACATGAAGGTTGTTACGGTTATAAACTGACCAGACTCTCCCAATGTTTCACAAGTATAACTTTTTTTTGGTACAAATGTTAAGATGCAAACTCATATATTATAGCTTTGGTACAAATGTTAAGATACTTGGTACAAGTATAGCTTTGTTCAAACTCATCCGTATATATGAAAGTGAAAAAAAAAAGTAAAGACTAATACTTAACATCTGTCTTATGCATAGACCAAAGATCAATCAATGTTAATACAATTGTAACGATAATAACGACCAATGCAACATTAATGCATATTGGGATGTCACTTAATATTTGTGAAAGAAAACAAAACAAAGGATTATTACAGAGCTTTCTTTGTCAGTTTTTAGATGGTTGATATAAGAGTGTGGGTTAAATCAGTGTCGAGTTGAATTTTCTACGTCTATGGCTTGCACATCAATAGGAAATTCACTAATTTGAATTGTCGATGGGAGACGTGAAAATACATATCAAACATCAGCCTCGCATTCAACGAGGACTAACACACGTGACGATATACTATGCAACAAAAAAAGATTTTTCCATGCATATCTTTTCAAAAACAGAAAGTGTTTGAGTATTTTTCCGATGATCTTTATTTTCATGTATCTCAACCAGACTCCATTGTTCCACAAGTAAATTTGATGTTGCTGTAGTTCTCTTCAAATTGATCTGTATACTTAAAAACGACCAACCAATGCATCAGATAGGAAATTAATCACGAGATAAACATTAGATATGATAGTATATCATGTCAGATACTTTTGGTTAGGTTTTTCATATTTTTAAAAATTCATAATTAAATATTAATATAATATATATATTAGATTTCATATTTCCATTACACATGTTCTAAACAACCAATCTTTACAACCTGATAACCTAACTGGGCCCACAGTAGACTTTTTTGGACAACAGAGCCCACAGTAGACTTTTCCTCCTTTGGGGTGGAATGTTTACTCGTTAATTAAGTTGACATTGACGCAGTGTTAGACTCTTTCTTGCAAGAAATTTTCATTAGTTTACATGGAATTGGATATCATTTGGGTGGCTGCATCACATTTACTAAAACATTAGAAAACACAAAGCAAAACAACAAAAACATAAAGGAAAGGTGAAGAATTGCATGTACAATGTTTGGTTATGCCTCCTTTGGATCTATTATCCTCTTCCTCCTCTCCTTTCTCACTAGCTTAGGAGCTTATGCTGAAGATCCCACTTACATATACCATATATGTCCGAACACGACGATATATGCAAGGAGAAGCACTTACTTCAACAACCTCAGAGCCCTTTTGTCCTTTCTTTCTTCCAGCAGTCGCTCTTTCTCCGGCGGATTCGATAGCACAGCCGCAGGTCAGAACCCAGACGTGGTTTTCGGACTTTTTCTATGCCGGGGAGATGTCTCACCGGAAGTTTGCAGTAGCTGCGTCGCCTTTGCTGTTAACGACACCTTAATTCGTTGTCCGAATGAGAGAGTGGTCACGCTCTATTACGACGAGTGTATGCTCTGATACTCTGACCGGAATATTCTCTTGGACTCTTCAGTCGACAATGGAATCATCTTGTATAACACTCAGAATGTTACATCCAACCAAACTGGGTTCAGAGACTTGGTTTTGTCCACGATGAACCAATCAACCACCGTGGCATCGAACAATTCTCAGAAATTCGATGCGAGGAAGGCCAATATCACTGCGTTCCAGACTTTGTGCGGGCTGGTTCAGTGCACTCCTGATCTGACAAGACAAGACTGTCTGCGTTGTCTAAATCAGATCATCAATCAATTGCCTACCGACAAGATCGGGGGAAGACTTGTTGTGCCGAGCTGTAGTTCTAGATACGAGCTTTACCCGTTTTACAACGAATCCAACGTTGGAACACCTCCACCTCAGCTGGATTCAGCTCCTCCAACACCACCACCACCGCCAATTTCAGTTCCTCCAACACGACCTGGTCTGGACATCACTTTCCCCAGCTTATCTTTTGAGAAAATTCAATACTCTGTACAACATCGGCTCATATGTAATCCTTGCCCAATTATTTCTATCAAAACAGGAAAAGGCAGAAACTCCTCCGCCATAATCGTCGCAGTTGTTGTTCCAATCACTGCCATTATTCTCCTTTTCGTAGCTGTTTTTACTGTCTGGGCTAAGAAAAAGAGGACGATCTATGAGATGGAACCACCTACCGAAGGTTAAACACTCCTCCTTTTCTGTTAAATGAATATCTTAATTTAGATATTGAAGTTGTTTCTGCAGACAAAGGTGATATAACAACTTCAGGCTCACTTCAGTTTGAACTTAAGGCGATCGAAGCAGCAACAGATAACTTTTCACTTAGTAACAAGCTTGGTCAAGGTGGATTTGGCCAAGTCTACAAGGTAGGGCTTCCACTGTAGCTTTTTAAGTTTGGAACCTTGGAAACGTTTTGAGGTTGTGTGTAGTCTGTTGTCAAACACCTCTACACTAGAGAGTTGTGAGGTGTTCAATATAAGTTTTTACATGATTTGCTTCGGACCAAAACCACAATTCCCTGTTTCACTACACTAAACCCCCTCCACAATGATGTATCTAGGTTTTTACGTTTTTAGTTATCTGTTTTATTATGTTTTTCTCGGTTATTCGTTTGTTTTCGTTTATGTTTCAGGTAAATAGGTAATATAGCGCGTTAGGAACCATTGGCAAGTACAAACTGGAATCCCGAAGAAATCCGTACCAATCCAAAGGAGTTAGAACGAGAAACGAAGAACGGATCAAGCCGAAACCTGAAGAAAGAAGACCAATCGATCGATGGGTTTTTGCCACAAAACCCCATCGATCGATACGTCATCAGCGAATGAAAACGTTCTAAAGTAATCGATCGATTGCACATCGCAATCGATCGATGGAACCGAACTCCGAAACTCACATTGTGCATCGATCGATGCATTTTATTTCCATAAATGCATCGATCGATTGGAGTCTCGCGGCCAGAAAAGCACTTTGCCTCCTTTCCTTTGCTGGACAACTTTTGATTGCTTTTGGCCTAACTTTCCTTGCCTTTTCTGAAGAGCCACCTCCAATTCAAGTTATGAAGGGTCAAAAGGAGTTAGCAAAAGAGAGAAAGTGGAAACTTTAATGGTGGCCTTGCCTTTTACAACCTTACACCAACCTTGCAACAATGGAGATAATGATGACATATTCTGCTATAAATAGAGAGGTTGCAAGGCTTGAGAAGACATCCCACAACACACACAACACAATCACATCTCATTCTACACATCTATCTTAGTTTCAGTTTTTGTTCTTAGTTTGAATTCTTGTTCTTGTTATTGAAAGTTTGAAGTTGTTCTTGTTCTTGTTGAAGTTTGAAGTTGTTATTGAAGTTAAAGTTTGAAGTTCATCAATTACTTGAAGAGAAACTCTTTCTTTTCCCAGAGAAGCTTTCTTAATCCCTTTACTCTATTGCTTTTATGAATTCAATTATGTCATTTGTTTCAATTAATATGTGCGAGTAATCTACTAGTTAGGCTAAGGTGATTCAAGGGAATCCATGAATCACTGAAACTAATGTGTTAATCAAGGGAAAATAATCATTTGGTTCTTCATCTAAATTAATCTTAATGCTTGAATTAGAAGGTACACCTAGTTCATGATTAATAGGAAATTAACACACCAAAAGTGATAGTTAAAATCCCGAAAAGAATCTAGATGAGCAAAGTTCTGTAACCAACGAGAGTTGTTGTTATAGACTTTGTGAACATATCGAACCTATTAAGAATGCATGTTTAGGATATTGAATATGGCGAGAGTTGATATTTGGAATTCTATAACATAGGGTTTAGTACTACGAGAGTAGGCTAAACTAAATAAAGTTGTTTGAGTTCAAGAACGGTTCTAAAAATATACCCCTTGATTAATACTTGTTTCATGGTAATTGTATTTCCCGAGAATCACCCAATGCCTAACACCTTTTAATCATAAATCAATTTAAATCATTAGCAAGTGTGACAACCAAACAAACAACAAAACCCCTCATATCTGTTCTAGCTTGACTTTACTCTCAAAGTTTCATAGTGTAACCTTGGTCCTTGTGGATTCGATCCCTAAGTACTACCGCGCATTACCGTGCACTTGCGGTTGGTTTTTAGTGGTAAAACCTGAGCACATCAAGTTTTTGGCGCCGTTGCCGGGGACCAATAGCGTTACCTTTGGAACTAGGACTGGAGTCTAGTCTAGAACCCTATTACAAAAATAAAAAAAAATATTTTCGATATTACTAATAAACTCTTTCTTGATTTTCTTGTGAGTGTTGCAGGTATATGAACACGAGAAGCCGAAGTTCTGAAGAATTAGCGGTTGTTTCTAACGAAGAACTTGCAAGAATAGAAAGAGAGAACAACAGAAGGAGAAGAAACATGGCTGGAATACATAACCAGCATGGCGAACCCCAAAACATCCAAAATCTTCCTATAGATGATGATCAAAACGCTGCTGCTGCTGCTGCCGGAGTGTTCAGACAACCCCAACCCCTTCCTAATCCAGGACAGAGACGAGATCAACCTCGCCCCATTGGAGCTGTCGACACTCCGCACACCTATTACCATAACCGATCAGCAATACAACCTCCTCCGATCAACAGGCAAGACTACGAGATCAAACCTCAAACTATAGCTCTGGTCAGACAAAGCATGTTCTATGGTCTCCCGTCCGAAAGCCCTATGGATCATATAGAGACCATTGAGGAGATCAGCAGCACAACAAGATCAAATGGAGTTCCCGCTGATTATTTACGGTGCAAACTGTTCTCATTCTCTCTTGGAGACAAAGCAATGAGATGGCTGAAATCTCTACCTCCAGGATCTATCACAACATGGGAGCAATGCAGAGCCATCTTCCTGGACAAATTCTACACCAAACAGAAGACGGCCAGCCTAAGGAGCAAGATCACCAGCTTCAGACAAAATGACTCTGAACCAGTGAGTGAAGCGTGGGCAAGATTTAAAGAGTATCAAAGAGAGTGCCCGCATCATGGGTACTCAGACGAGCATATCCTCAACATATTTTATGATGGAGCAAGCTGGAATGTCAAGAACTCTCTCAACGCAGCCAGCAATGGAGATTTCATGACAAGGAACCAAGAGGAAGCTTACACTTTGATAGAAAACCTTGCCACAAGCTCTAGTAACCTGAATGAGGAGTATGATAGATCAAGGAAAGGTGGGAACTCAGAGAGCAAAAAACTAGAAGAGATGAGCGCAAAGATCGACTTGCTTATGCAAAGAGATCAAAGGGCAGTCAATGCCGTTGAAAGTTATGGCGAAGGGGCTTTCTACTTTCCAAATCAAGAGCCACAAGATCAACAAGCTGCAGTCAACTTTGTGGATGGCCAAAATCTTGAACAACAACCTGTGAACTACATTGGTGGACAGAACTATCCACAAAACAGAGGATTCCAACAACCAGCTTTTGGACAGAACCAAGCACCGAGGATCCCACAGGGACAGCAAATCTATCAACACCCAAACTACGGGCAGAATCGACCATTTGGGCAAAGCTTGGGGCAAAACCGTAACCAGAACGCAAACTTCAACCAAGGAGGGTACCAACAGGGGCAACCCTTCAACTCTTTCCAACCGCAGAATCAAACCCAAGTTCAAACCGGTGGAAGCTCTGTTCCGGCTGCTCAAGAATCTAAGCTTGAGGCAATGATGCAACAGCTGATTCTCAACCAGCAGAAATCAGCCACAGAGATCAACAAGAAGGTCGACACCATATTCCAAGACATGAACAACAGATGGGAATCTCTTTCCGCACATGTCAAGAAGCTGGAGACTCAAGTTGCTCAAACCGCAGAAGCTGTCCAGAGACCGAATGGAGTTCTTCCTGGAAGAGGAGAACATAACCCAAGAAAAGACCACTGCAACGTTGTCATCTCTGCTGAAGATGAATTGAATGATCATGTGAGAGAGGTGGACGAGATTGAAAGACTCCTCTATGGATCTACACTTGTGCAGGATGAGGTACAAATTGTAGCCAAGGCTGATACTCAAGCCGTGGAGAAGGTTGAGAAAAAGGTTGTGCAGCCAGTTGGAGTCGGAGCTACGATATCACCTTATGAAAAACTCCCATATCCGAAGAAGGTTATCACTAAAGCTCAAAAGAAGGTCATCTGCAAATTCAGAAAAGACTTAAGTGACATCGGAGTTAAGCTTCCAGAGCTTAATACAATGCAAGAAGCCTATGTCCAAATGATGCTCATCAAGGACATTCTAGATCACAAAGAAGAAGTAGCGGAGCTTCTAGACGTCTCTACAGCAATGATCGATCGACAAGTCCCACCAAAGTCTCTCCCTAAGCTAGAGTCACCAGGGAAGTTCACACTGTCTTGTTCCCTTGGTAAAATAACCATGAATGATGCTCTTGTGGATAGTGGTGCCAATGTCAATGTCATCTCAATGGAAATGGTGAAGAAACTCGGTATTGAAAGCATGGAGCCAAACAAAACCTCTCTCATGTTTGGGGATTCGTCTTCCACAACCCCCACAGGCCTCATCAAGGATTTTCCTTTGAAAATTGGAGGATGCACGATCCCTATAGACCTCACAGTTGTAAAGATGGCAACTACGAAGAGAGTTCCTTTGGTCCTTGGTACTCCATTTCTCGCAACAGTTGGAGCATGTATTGACTTCTCAAATAAGAAGGTCACACTCCTCAATGTCAACAAGGCTGTCTCCTACCCGATCCAGTCTTCAATGGATGCTGTTTATTGTGGAACAATCACTCGTGAAAACACATCACTCGAGAAGGGAGTAATACCCTATGGTGAAGTTGTGTTATGGAGTCACGATGGAAGCAAGTTTGTGGAGAACGGTCAACGTCTCAAACCACACCTCGCCTACACTGAACCCCCTGGAAGAGAAGACGATGTCTCCCTGGGAGAACCGAACCAAAGTTAAAAAGCCAATCGAAAGTCAAGCTAACGACTGTAAACAAGCGCTTGGTGGGAGGCAACCCACCGGTAAGTGTGAGTAAGTTTTATTTTTGTTTTAAAAATATAAAATTATATACTAAAAAAAATATATAAAATAAAAATATGAAAATATATATATATAAAAAAAAAAATAGGGTGTTTTAGGTTCCAGTTCGAGTGGGGCACGGAGGCAAACGAAGAGATCCAAAAGGACTGAGGATACCGGTACATCTGGAGCTGCAGATGGGGACTAAAGCTATGGTCATATGTTCTTTTCCCGCGCTATTTTATCTTTTTATTGACGTTTTTATGATTTGATTTTTCAGTGGTTACACCAGGGACGGTGTAAACTAAGTCTGGGGGGAAGTACTTATCGTACTCTCATTTTGAGTCTACTACTTATTTCTTTATCATTTTCATTGAGATTTTTTTTATGTCTTTGTGTGATTTATTTTGATTCGTATTTTGCTTTGCCTCGCTAAACAACCTAATAACTAATATCTGAGTACCATTCTTTGAGCTACAAACTGCAGATTGTGAAACATGGAAAGAAACCACAAAACTTTGATCAACCAACATCCATGCTTGCAAGAATAACCAAAGGATCCAAACTGACCGACCACTCAATCTATTCAAAATTTTCTCATCTTGGGGCTTGGAATACACATGATCGGAATCTCTCTTCAGGACTAAGGAAACAACGAAGTCTATACCAATCCGGTTCCCCTCTCTTTCCCCTTCAATAAAAAGAATAAAAGAAGATAAGTAAATCATCTACAACTTTTAAGAAGTAAACCAAGACAAAAATCAACTTGGGAAACATGATGATAAATCATAACTCAGTATGATTTGAAGGATAAAGGTCAAAAAGAAGTGATCAGGGCTTGGTGGCTACAACCATTAAGACTTGCATCATGGAAGCCTGTCCAAAATCTCGGTCAATTAAAAAAATACCAAGTACCCTCGAAATAAAGGGAGACATTGACTGAGTGGAGCGAGAAGAAAGAGGGGAAAATGAACCGGAAAAGACCAATCGCGTTGTCAAAAGCCTGAAAGAGTAAGAATCCATGAGTCTTTTGATCGATATCCCCAAGATGAGACCGCACCTTAAATTTTAAAGGTCGGCAGTGGAAACTTTGGACACTTCTTGCAAAGCTGTGGTTTGAGGATAGTTGAGAAATAAGGATGGGGTAAAAGTACGTGGAGTCATTTCTAAACGTTGGTACTAACTGATGTGGTTTAAAACCAACATATGGTGAAAATGGTTGTTTGCAGGTATTAGCTGTTTTTCTTGTCGGATATTTGCTTGAGGGCAAGCAAATGTTCAAGTCTGGGGGAGTTTGATGTATCTAGGTTTTTACGTTTTTAGTTGTCTATTTCATTATGTTTTTCTCGGTTATTCGTTTGTTTTCGTTTATGTTTCAGGTAAATAGGTAATATAGCGCGTTAGGAACCATTGGCAAGTACAAACTGGAATCCCGAAGAAATCCGTACCAATCCAAAGGAGTTAGAACGAGAAACGAAGAACGGATCAAGCCGAAACCTGAAGAAAGAAGACCAATCGATCGATGGGTTTTTGCCACAAAACCCCATCGATCGATACGTCATCAGCGAATGAAAACGTTCTAAAGTAATCGATCGATTGCACATCGCAATCGATCGATGGAACCGAACTCCGAAACTCACATTGTGCATCGATCGATGCATTTTATTTCCATAAATGCATCGATCGATTGGAGTCTCGCGGCCAGAAAAGCACTTTGCCTCCTTTCCTTTGCTGGACAACTTTTGATTGCTTTTGGCCTAACTTTCCTTGCCTTTTCTGAAGAGCCACCTCCAATTCAAGTTATGAAGGGTCAAAAGGAGTTAGCAAAAGAGAGAAAGTGGAAACTTTAATGGTGGCCTTGCCTTTTACAACCTTACACCAACCTTGCAACAATGGAGATAATGATGACATATTCTGCTATAAATAGAGAGGTTGCAAGGCTTGAGAAGCATCCCACAACACACACAACACAATCACATCTCATTCTACACATCTATCTTAGTTTCAGTTTTTGTTCTTAGTTTGAATTCTTGTTCTTGTTATTGAAAGTTTGAAGTTGTTCTTGTTCTTGTTGAAGTTTGAAGTTGTTATTGAAGTTAAAGTTTGAAGTTCATCAATTACTTGAAGAGAAACTCTTTCTTTTCCCAGAGAAGCTTTCTTAATCCCTTTACTCTATTGCTTTTATGAATTCAATTATGTCATTTGTTTCAATTAATATGTGCGAGTAATCTACTAGTTAGGCTAAGGTGATTCAAGGGAATCCATGAATCACTGAAACTAATGTGTTAATCAAGGGAAAATAATCATTTGGTTCTTCATCTAAATTAATCTTAATGCTTGAATTAGAAGGTACACCTAGTTCATGATTAATAGGAAATTAACACACCAAAAGTGATAGTTAAAATCCCGAAAAGAATCTAGATGAGCAAAGTTCTGTAACCAACGAGAGTTGTTGTTATAGACTTTGTGAACATATCGAACCTATTAAGAATGCATGTTTAGGATATTGAATATGGCGAGAGTTGATATTTGGAATTCTATAACATAGGGTTTAGTACTACGAGAGTAGGCTAAACTAAATAAAGTTGTTTGAGTTCAAGAACGGTTCTAAAAATATACCCCTTGATTAATACTTGTTTCATGGTAATTGTATTTCCCGAGAATCACCCAATGCCTAACACCTTTTAATCATAAATCAATTTAAATCATTAGCAAGTGTGACAACCAAACAAACAACAAAACCCCTCATATCTGTTCTAGCTTGACTTTACTCTCAAAGTTTCATAGTGTAACCTTGGTCCTTGTGGATTCGATCCCTAAGTACTACCGCGCATTACCGTGCACTTGCGGTTGGTTTTTAGTGGTAAAACCTGAGCACATCACACAACACTTTGTTTTCCCTGTCTCCGAATAAAATCTCACCCATACTCTGATCTGACATTTTCCTATGCATGGGATTAGGCCTAGAAACCTTGTAACTGGTGACTTGTAATTATCTAACCTTTTTATAGTGACTGCTAACTTCTACAGAACTGCATTTAAGTAATTCTTCATTTTCATGATTAATCTTACAATGCAATTCCCATACTTGTAGGGGACATTTTCTAATGGAACACAAGTTGCGGTGAAGAGGCTATCGAAGACATCAGGACAAGGTGAAAGAGAGTTCGAAAATGAAGTTGTTGTTGTGGCAAAGCTCCAACATAGGAATTTGGTAAGACTACTTGGTTTTTGCTTGGAAGGAGAAGAAAAAATACTTGTCTATGAATTTGTGCCCAACAAAAGCCTCGATTACTTCCTCTTTGGTAAGTTGAGTTCAGTGGTTAGGCTAAGACATATTTTATTACTTGATATTCTGTTTATTAACATTTTAAATATGCCTGGGCAGATTCTAAGATGCAAAGCCAGCTAGACTGGACAAGACGGTACAAGCTCATTGGAGGGATTGCTAGAGGGATTCTATATCTTTATCAAGATTCAAGACTAACTATCATACATCGCGACCTCAAAGCGGGTAACATCCTATTGGATGCTGATATGAACCCCAAAGTTGCAGATTTTGGAATGGCAAGAATTTTTGGGATCGACCAAACAGAAGCCAATACAAGAAGAGTTGTCGGAACCTAGTATGTTTTCCTCTTGCCTTTGTAGATTGGTACACGCTTCTATTAACTTAACTTTTAATTTTTGTGGCAGTGGTTACATGTCTCCTGAGTATGCTATGTACGGACAGTTTTCGATGAAATCAGATGTCTATAGTTTTGGGGTCTTAGTTCTTGAGATTATCAGCGGCAAGAAGAACAGTAGTCTCTATCAAATGGATGGTAGTGCTGGTAACTTGGTTACATACGTGAGTGTACAACCTGACATTTAAAAACTTTTGCTGCCTTATTCAACAGTGACCAAAGATTTAGTATTAATATGTTCAACAGACTTGGAGACTATGGAGCAATGGATCACCGTTAGAGCTCGTGGATCCGTCCTTCCAAGAAAACTATCAAACAAACGAAATTACCAGGTGCATTCATATCGCTTTACTGTGTGTTCAAGAAGAAGCTGAAGATCGTCCAACTATGTCAGCAATAGTTCAGATGCTCACTACTAGTTCGATCGCTCTTGCCGTACCACGACCACCTGGATTTTTCTTCAGAAGCAGGCATGAAGAAGTAGGGAGAGCAGGTCCATCTATGCATATGTCTGCCCTCTGTTCAGTCGATGATGCTTCCATTACTAGTGTAGCTCCTCGTTGAAGACAAAAAGAACTCATCAGTGTTAAAGTTATGATAATTAGAGTATTACACATCAACAAAGATTCGTCAACAATGAACAAAGAATAGTCTAAGCTAAGCTGTTTCCATTTCTCATTTTTCATTTCCTTTTATGCCCGGCAAGAAAGAAAGAAAATAATACTCTGGTTTACGGTTTGGTTTCCTTCAACAAGGATTCATCTCAGCGATCTAACATATATTGCTTGTCCGTTCTAAGCATAACTTGCATGCTTGTGTGGAGAGCTGCACGGTGAGTTACTATTAGCATAGATCGAGATTATTCCCTTTTCTACAGAAGGTTAGTTGTGGATAAATTTGGAGGTTCAGCTCCATTTCAACAACAAAAAGAGTCAGAGGTTTTTTTTTCTTTGTAATAAAAGCTCAGTTCCTTTTTTCTTATAAGTTCTTGATGATGTTTACTGTCATATAGCTTGACCAGACTCCCAATGTTTCACAAGTATAGCTTTGTTCAAACTCATCCGTATATATGAAAGGAAAAAATAGTTAACTCAATTGCTGTAGTTTCGTTTTTTTCGCTGGAAGATAAGTTAACTAATATTATGGTAACATAATAACAGCCAATGCATCAGTACTAAAATACGTAACTAGATGAACAGTCCAAGAACAAGTGAGATAGAAAGCTGTGAATCTAGAAACTAAAGAGAGAGTATAACTAGAGTAGGCAAGAAAGAGAAAAAAACAGAGTAAAGAAGAAGAATTTTATTCTATTATTTTTTCTTCTTATAGTTTACAAATGAGTATATATGGAGAAATTATGCAGAAAAGTAAACTAAACAAATGAGATTGATGGGACAAGTCCCAAACAACTCTTTTAATTGAAATTCAAATAGTTTGTCTTACCTCTAACGGTCGTGTGGATGGGATGTCGTAGATGGGTCAGGAGTGGATGGATTGGCTCCTTTTCTCTTTGGTTCACCATCTCAATATCAGTTGTGGATGGATTGCCGTGAATGGTTTAACGTGAATGGACTGGCTCTTCTTTTCTTTGGTTTCCCATCTCAATATTTCATACAATGATTGATGTCACCAAATATTGTGAAGAAAGCGTAACATAGAATTGTCAGAGCTTTCTTTGTCAGTCTTTTAGATGGCTGAGATAAGAGTGTGGATTAAGTCAAGGTTGAGTTGAATTTTCTACGTCAATGGCCATGCACATCAATTGGAAATGCACTAATTTGAATTGTCGTGGGAGACTTGAAAATACATATCAAACATCAGCCTCGCTTTCAACGAGGACTAGCACATGTGATCGATATACTATAAAAAAAAAAGTAAGTATTTGACTAGTATACCAAAATGTTAATTATTTGAGTTATAATAATGGCGCTTGACTAATTGGTCGACATTGACGTTGACTTGTATGAAATTGTATCATCTTGCAAAATATTATTGTATGCCTTCAGATAGATAAATGTGTGTTTATCTTTGGTTCTTCTCTCTTCCTTTTCACCTTCTTTGCAACCTTGAGTTCTCCTACTCAGCAACGAGAAGCGTCTTACATTTAGAAGATCGTTTATTCTGGAGTGGACTTTTCTGTCAAGAAACCATCCTCTGTTTCACGTTAATCTATTTACTGACAATATATGTTCGTATAAATTCGCAGTGATAAAAAAACACAAATCGAGGAAAATCAATCATGTCTTCTTACGCCTCTTTCGTCTTCCTTTTCCTTTTCTCCTTTCTCACAAGCTTCAGAGCTTCTGCTCAAGATCCCACTTACATATACCACAGCTGCCCAAATACGACAACTTATACAAGGAACAGCAATTACTTCGCCAATCTCCAAACCCTTTTGTCCGCTCTCTCTTCTCCCGACGCCTCCTATTCCAATGGATATCAGAACGCCACCGTCGGGGAACCTCCCGAGAGAGTCATTGGGCTTTTCTCTTGCGGTGACGATGTCTCGCCTGAACTTTGCCGTAGCTGTGTTGCCTTTGCCGTGAAGGACATCTTAATTCGGTGTCCGAATGAGAAAAAGGCCATGATCCTTTACGATCAGTGTCTGCTCAAGTACTCTTTCTTCAGAGTTTCTGTTCAAGATCCTACTTACGTATACCATGTCTGTCCAAATACAACAACTTATTCAATGAACAGCATTTACTTCACCAATCTCATAGCCCTTTTGACTTCTCTCTCTTCCCTCGCCTCTCTCTCCAACGGTTTCGAAACCGCATCCACTGGGGAAGCCCCTGACATACTTACCGGAATTTTCCTCTGCCGAGGGGACGTCTCGCCGGAAGTTTGCCGCAGCTGCGTAGCCTTTTCTGTCAGTGACATGTTTACTAAGTGTCCGAACGAGAGAGAGGTGTCGCTCTTTTACGATGAGTGTATGCTTAGATACTCCAACCGGAATATTCTCTCGACACTGAACACCAGTGGAGGCATCATCTTGTATAACACTCAGAATGTTACATCCAACCAAACCGGGTTCAGAGACTTGGTTTTGTCCACCATGAACGAAGCAGCCACCCTGGCATCGAACAGTCCTCGGAAATTCTATGCGAAAAAGGCCAACTTCACAGCTTTCCAGACTTTGTACGGGCTGGTTCAGTGCACTCCTGATCTGATAAGACAAGACTGTTTGCGTTGTCTAAATCAGATCATCAATCAATTGCCTACTGACAAGATCGGAGGAAGACTTGTTGTGCCAAGCTGTAGTTCTAGATATGAGCTTTACCCCTTTTACAACAAATCCAACACTGGAGCACCCCAACCTCAGCTCGATTCAGCTCCTCCACCACGGGCAATTTCAATTCCTTCACCACAGCCGGGTCTGAATTTCTTTTTATTACATGTTTTAAGCTCAACTTTTCTTTTAAGACATTTAAGATTTGCTAAAACAACGGTTCAGATGTGGTGATCGTATACAGATATTTATGTCGATAAAGAAGAAGGCGGGAAATCCTCGGTCATAGTCATCGCTGTTGTTGTTCCAATCAGTGTTGTTTTTCTACTTCTCGTAGCTGTTTTCAGTTTCCGGACAAAGAGAAAAACAACAGCTTACGAAACTGAGCCACTAGCTGGTAAAGGCTCCAATAGTCCACTGATAATCTATCTTCTCAGTTCGAATGAATATCCTCGTGTGTTCTTTTCCTTGATTAAGTTGTTGAGGTTGTTTCTACAGATGGGGACGATATTACAACTGCAGGCTCACTTCAATTTGATTTTAAGGCAATTGAGGCAGCCACTAATAAGTTTTCAGAAAGTAACAAACTCGGTCAAGGTGGATTTGGCCAAGTCTACAAGGTATTAATCCATTGCATAGGGCTTCCAATGTAGTTGATTATATCCAAGTATAAATATCACAAAACAACAAGATAAAGTAGGTTTAGAGTTATAAAACCTTGAAAATGTTCTAAATTGTGTAGACCTTTTGTTGAAAATATCGCTACTCTGTTCAAAACCACATTAACCAGAATGCCATGGATTTATATTGAAATTCTTAAAATTTTATTGTTAGCAATTTCTTTAATCTACAGAGTTACATTTGAGTACTTCATTTTCATGATTAATTTGACATCCAATTCTAATTAATTAACAATGTACTCTTGTAGGGAACATTTCCTAGTGGAATACAAGTTGCGGTGAAGAGGCTTTCCAAGACATCAGGACAAGGTGAAAGAGAGTTTGAAAACGAAGTTGTTGTTGTGGCAAAGCTTCAGCACAGAAATTTGGTAAGGCTACTTGGTTTTTGTTTGGAAGGAGAAGAAAAGATACTTGTCTATGAGTTTGTGCCCAACAAAAGCCTAGATTACTTCCTTTTTGGTCAGTTGAGTTCAATACATAGCCTAAATGTTTTCCAAGTTGCATTCATTTCTTTTTGTTTGACTATTTTAAATATGCATGAGTAGACTCTACAATGAAAAGCCAGCTAGATTGGAAGAAAAGATACAAGATCGTTGGAGGAATCGCCAGAGGGATCCTATATCTTCATCAAGATTCACGACTTACAATCATACATCGTGACCTCAAAGCGGGTAACATCCTCTTGGACGCAGATATGAACCCTAAAGTTGCCGATTTTGGAATGGCGAGAATTTTTCCAAATGACCAAACAGAAGCTAATACGAGAAGAGTAGTCGGAACCTAGTAAGTTTTGGTCTCGTCCTTGTTTCTTCAATAGACTACTATATGTTTATTTTAACTCAACTTTCAAGTATTGTGGCAGTGGTTACATGTCGCCAGAGTATGCAATGTATGGCCAATTCTCCATGAAATCAGATGTGTATAGTTTTGGGGTTTTAGTTCTTGAGATTATAAGCGGCAAGAAGAACAGTAGCCTCTATCAAATGGATGGTAGTGCTGGCAATTTGGTTACATATGTGAGTATAGTCTTTAAACTTCCATTATTTTCTGCTTTCTTCGATGATGAACAAAGATTTAGATGTTCAACAGACTTGGAGACTATGGAGCAATGGATCTCCCTTAGAGCTCGTGGATCCGTCCTTCCAAGAAAACTATCAAACAAACGAAATTACCAGGTGCATTCATATCGCTTTACTGTGTGTTCAAGAAGAAGCTGAAGATCGTCCAACTATGTCAGCCATCGTCCAGATGCTCACCACTAGTTCGATTGCTCTTGCCGTACCTCGACCACCTGGATTTTTCTTCCGAAGCAGGCATGAACAAGTAGGGAGAGCAGATCCAGCTATGGATATGTCTGCTCTCTGTTCCGTTGATGATGCCTCCATTACTAGTGTAGCTCCTCGTTAAAGACAAAAGGAATACATCAATGTACAAGTTATATGATATATGATTGAAGACAAAAGTATTACGCATCAACAATGAACAAAGATTCGTCTAAGCTAAGCTGTTTCCGTTTTTCGTATTCTTTGTTCCCGGCAAGTAAGTTAATGATACTCTGTTTTATCGTTTGGTTTCCTTCAACATGATTCATATCAGTGATCAGAGGATGATGGAGTCATTGATAAATTGGAAGGTTTATCTCCAATTTTTGCCAGAGGGAAAAGAAAAGTATTTTTCCAAGCATATGTTTTTAACAACAGAAAGCGTGATGTTGCTATGATCTTTCTTGTCATATATCTCAACCAGACTTCATTGTTCCACAAGTGAATTTGATGTTGATATAGTTTTCTTCAAATTGATCTGTATGGCTTAAAAGCTACCCATCTATGCATCAGATATGAAAGGAAAAAGCACGAATACTAATACTTAATATATTATGAGAATGGCCATGCACATTATTTAACGACAAATTAACAAATTTGAATTATCATGAGAAACTTGAGATCTTTAGGTCGTCCTTGTGGAATAGATGGTATTAGGTTTTTGAATCAATAATTAATCAATCATAAGTTTGTAAAAGACTACACATATCAAACATCAGCCTAGCTTTCAACGAGGACTAACACACGTAATTGATATACTAGTAGAGGGAGCAGACTGCAATCTCTTGTCTACTGGGTTTGACTTGGATCGGACCTTAAAGACAAATCCAGGTGGTTGGGGCATATGCAAAGTAACTGAAGCATTAGTGAGCATACGAAATATTGTAGACATGGTTGGACGATCTGCAGGATTTTCTTGAACACATAACAAACCAATGTGGATGCACCTAATGACTTCACTTCTGTCATAATTCTCCTCCATGGCCGGATCTATCATTTCCAGCAATGATTCATTCTTCCAAAGCCTCCATACCTATTCAAGTCATTCATCAAGAAAATAAACGTTGACACCATGATCATCACTATAAAACAAGTAGAAAAGTTTGATATGGCATCGGAATTTTTACTAACATATGTGACCAAGTTGCTTATTGAGCCGTCTGTCTCGTTGAAGCTACTATTCTTTTTTCCACCAATAATCTCCAAAACCAACACTCCAAAGCTATACACATCTGATTTTGTGGAAAACTGTCCACTTGTCACATACTCGGGTGGCATGTAACCGCTATAAAATACAACTTTCTATCAACAACAAGGAGAAACAAAATATACTTACTATGGACAATTACTTACAATGTTCCAACCACTCTTCCTGTGGTAGCTTCAGTTTGGTCCACACTGAAATTTCTAGCCACACCAAAATCTGCAATCTTCGGTTTCAAGTCTTCATCTAAGAGAATGTTACCCGCTTTGAGGTCACGGTGTATAATTGTGAGCCGCGAATCTTGATGAAGATACAAAATCCCACGAGTAATTCCCTCGATAATGTTGTATCGTCTTGTCCAATCCAGTTGACTACTCTTCTTCGGGTCTGGAACATATCCCATATATCAACTGATTAGACTATGAGATCAAGAACTAAGGTTTTGAGAATATAAGCTTATGTATCACATTTTTCTTACCAAAAAGAAAATGGTCGAGACTTTTGTTGGGTAAAAACTCGTAGACTAATATCCTTTCTTCTCCTTTGACAGAAAATCCAAGAAGCCTAACAAGATTTTTATGTTGAAGCTTTGCAACAAGAAACACCTCGTTCTTGAACTCTTCTTCACCTTGTCCTGACTTTTTAGACAGCCTCTTCACAGCAACTTGTGTTCCATTCTGAAACGTTCCCTATCAATTCGTATGATCTTCACATAATTATTGTAATCTGTTTTGTTCTTGTGTAACACAAATAAGTACATGGACCAAATAACATACCTTGTAAACTTCACCAAATCCACCATGACCAAGCTTGTTATTACTGTGAAAATTACTTGTGGCAGCTTCAATTGCTTTAAACTCGAATTGAAGTGAACCTGAATTTGTAATATCGTCCACAGCTGCAGAACAAATGTATACATAACTTTATACTAAATACATTTGTCTCTCAAAACTGTAGTCCTTCACCATTATATGTCTTCCAAAATATTTTCTAGCATTTTGAACTTATGTTTTGAAATCAGCTTCGTACCAAAACATAAGGAAACTCACTATCAGTTGTAGATGCTTTGAATGCTTCTCTCCTCTTCCAAAGAGCAAATCCTAGAGCAAGCAATACGACGGGAACAATGACAATTGCCACAATAGTTCCCTTAGAAATCTTTTTACCATCTGCACCAACCAAAACCACCAATGAAGGAATTAATATTAGCACCAAAGCATGAACAGAGCAGATACCCACAAACAAGCTTAGATATGGATATAATCATTTGATCTTACCTTTCTCACTAAGAGGAATATTATCGAAAAGGTCCAAGAAAGGATAAACCTCCCACCGAATGAAACAGCTAGGCCTAGAAATAACACCTCCTTGCTTCCCACGACAACATGACCTATACTCAATCACGTCCTGTTGCAGACAACGAGTGCAGTTTGCAAGAGATACGTCTTTACTGCACTGCACAACACCGTAGACGCGGGAGATAGACGACTCAAGCTTTCTTGTTCCGGCTGCGTAGTACAAAGAGGAAGCTTGATCTATCAAACCAATCATCAAAGCCTCCCATGTAATCTCTAGATCCGTCATGTTAGCTTGAACATCTCTTGTATAATAATCACTCCGCAGAATCTCCATACCAAGCGACCCGTAAAACGAGCGGTTTGAGTAACGTACGAGACAGAGTGTCCTGTCCATTTTCCAGTCTATACCTTCTGTCTGGTTAGTACAGTTCCGTAACAATCTAGCTGACGAAGAGATGATACAGTCAGAGCAAGATGAAGTGTCGGAACCTGGGGCACACATCCCTAGACCGTATACTCTGTTGGGTTCTTGTCCGGTCGATGTGGTGTAGAAACCGTCATTAGCTGTGACGTTAGAAGGGAGTGAAGAGAGCATGAGACGTCGGTTTAAATCGTAAGTACCGTTTGGTGTGAAAAAACCAGATGCATCAAAGCATATATCTGAAGAAACAAGAACAGAAGATAAGAGGAAGAACAAGAAGACGACTAGCAACAAGTCGTCCATCTTGGTCGTCTTGTCTCTTGTGTTTATTTGATTGTCTGAATTAAAACTTTGAAGTTCATGTATGTAATAGTACTCGTTTTTCAATTTCTGTTGATGTACGAAGCTGACTAATTGTCATTGAATGTTCTTTGGAAGATGATCAGTCGATGTCAATGATGTGACCAGTGAGTTTAAAGACTTCCAGTCATAACTGCCACGTCAATGGAGTGAGATTTTTTATTTAGGGTAATATATGCAAATAAAAAGAGTTTTGGGGTGAATTTATAATTTCGTAAACTTGTAAAACAGATACTCTTCAAAGATGAGTAGCCACCGGAATAAACCACGGGAAAATGGACGCCGGAGCTGAAAGTGATGTTGATCGGCCGGTGGATGGAGATTCTTCTACGGCGGAGGAATCCGGATCGAATCAAAACAGCGGCGGAAGATCGGAGCAGCCGTCGTCGTTGGACCAAGGGGAGATATTGAGAACACTTGCGACGGTGGAGAAGAATTCGAAGGCAATCGCGGAGAGCTTCTCGTCTCTCTTTGTCTCCCTCCGATCAACTCTATCTGAGGTTAGGAAAGATGAAAACTTTGTTAAGTTTAATGGCACTTATGATCTGTTTGTTACTTCCTCAAGATGGCTTGTTCGATTGTAATCTTTGATTCTTATGAGAGTTTGTTTGGTAATGGTATTATAGGCTACGAGTAGCTCGGTTGATCACATGAGTTGCTTCGGTGATGCAGCAGGACGGCTTCAGGAAACTGGTGAATTAAGACAATACCTGTTTTGTTTTAGTTTACTAGAGATGTAGATTCAGTTTGATGTTCTTTTGTCTTTATGAATTTTGCAGCTTTGGATGCTTCCACTAAAGGGAACCGTTACATCAACTCTTGCCTCAGGTACTTTTGTAATGATCTTGATTTTTTTTTTACTCTTTTGTCTGATCTTTGAGAGCACGTAGTATGTGTCTGTATATGTTGCTTCATACAGTTCTTGACGTATGTCTTTCAAATGCTTTCATGATTCTGACTTCGCAACGACCTCTTCTGTGGTATCAGATTGAACGAGGAAATTAAAGGCGTTGAGAATCTGGCCGCTAGGTTGTATCCTTTATATGTTTCTTTGCGTGTCAACCTTGTGTTTTAAATGTTTAATACAGAGACAAAGACATATGTCTTTAGCTTTTCTTGTGGTTTTGGTCGGAGATTGTTTCGAGGATCCTTAATAAATAAATCTGCAGAAAACACCTGAGGAGAAATGTGGATGTTCTTGACACGGCTGTGAACAAGCTTCTCCGTCCTCCATGACAAGTCTTCAGCTTTCACGGACTTTGGATCATTTGTTTCTCGTACATAAAAGATTTTGCATTGAAACAGTATTTACTTCTATCAGTTTTCACTATTCATTACAATTTCATCTTCTCTTACTTTCATGCATAGAAACATAACAAAACATGCATATTTCACGCAACGAGAGTATCCTATGTTCTCAACGTACGTAAAACAGGTAAAGAGATTCATGAAACTTTTAAGTTATTCATAAAAGCATATAATATCTTGTAACACCTCAGATCATAGATCATGCCCCTATGCATCCAGAAGGACCTCCGTAATAGAGAGTTCTTAACCAAGGTTCTTTATCCCCATTACCATACAAGGTTCTGTAACACTTTGAACTGGTCTCTCGTGCCTTCAGACGGTTGATTTCTGGATCTAAAACCTTTTTAAAACCATTAATGACTTTGATACTGTTCACATAGGCTGTCTTGCTTAAGCCCTCCCCAGGCCAGTGACCACTTCCCATTACTGGAGTTTTCTCTGTCGCTGGACTATACACTTGACCTCCCCAAGCTGCATAGTTTACTCTTTTACAAAACCCGAGTCCAGGAACAGTGACGCAGGCCAGTATCCAACGTTCTCATCCTTATATGCAAACCACCAATCTCCATTGGCAAGATCCTGTTCTTGATTTAAAAATACGAATAATACAAATGGTTTGATGAGTAGAGATTAGAGAATCTGGAGTTTACCTGATACAACTTCAACTTTATTTCATATTGTGTCCCATTATAGACGGAAACTGGTTGAAGAAGAGCACCAAGTGGTATGGTCTTGCTGACTTGCTCAAATCCAGGACATGTTATATTGCAGCAGCCGAACTTGTCACTATCTTTCTGTTGATGGTATATACACACATAGCATATAAGGCCTTAAGATGTTGAGAAACATTAGCACAAGCTCTTTACTACTGGTAATACGAAACTTACACCCCAGTATGTGTACAAGCGAACATGGTCTTGAGAGATTTGGAACAGAGATGGATTCACCTATTTTATATACATGTTCAAAACATTTTTGTCAACTTCAACTTCATATTACTTACTAATACAAAGGAACCAGAGAGAGACTTACCATCCACCCAACAAAGATGCTGGAGGGTCGTTCTTTAGGCCCTCCTGCAACTGCCATGAATGCGCCACTGATTTGATCTTGTGAGACTTGTGGATCCCACAGGTTAAGACGTAAAAAATTGCTAGGTCCAAAGTTAACGGTTGCAACCAAACATCCATAACGAACAAAGATCAAACTAATAAAAAGAAAGTAGAGAGATAGTGTTTTTATCAAAAAAGAAAAAGTAGAGTGATAGTGGTTGGTACATATAAACTATATGGTGTCACATTAATAGAATTAAGAAAAGATGGGAAAAAAATCTGAAACCATAAATAGAATCAGAAAACACCTAAAACCATTAATAAATAGATGAAAATAAAATATATCCAAACTATTGAAACCAACAAAGAACCTATTAACTGAGAATCATAAATGTGCGAAGACGTAATTGGCTATGGATCGTTCAATTTTGCAACATTTTTCATAGCTTTTCTTCATCTCCAAATGTATAATGCTAAAACAAAATTGACATAAGAACACGAATTTAATTTTGCCGTTTGTTTCAGCTTCATTGTTGTATACATCTTTTTAAAAATACTTTTTAACTTTATATAATTTTTCATAAACATCTCAAAATGTGTAATGCTACAACAATATCCTGCAATTCAAAGAAATTATGAAGTAATTATAGTTGATAAATGTAATATTATTTTTAATGATTAAAGTTTTATCTTATATGTTAAAATTTTAAATTATTGTGGTGACGTATATTCAGTTTATCCGTCAACAAAATTGATATAAAAGTTGGGAGGGAAAAGTTACTTAATGGTTAAGAAGTTTGGCTTATGATCGTCCCACTTCGTGAAGTATGGACTCTTTTTTATCGATAGTCGAACCGAGTGAAGGTTTCTTAATAGCCAAGTTCCAACCAGAAAATATAAAAGCCTATTTGAAAAAGACTCTCAACCAACATTTTGAATTGATATGATATAAAGTTTCAAACATCCACATCTACGAAATAATAAAAAGACTATTTTAAAATTTTAAATGTTAACATTTGCTAAAAGATAAAGCCACTAAGATTCAAAAGCAATGAAATTAAAGCAAGTGAAGACGCATACATTATCACATCAAAAGTAGGAAACACCAAAAAAATAGATAAATGGATGGGAGAATAATATCATCAACTCTTTTCTTCATATGTTTTTGCTTTTTCTATGTTCAATCATATGTGTGAATGTATACCAAACAACATCGATTTATATTATTTTATGCTAGTAGTCTCAATTATAAAGTAGCTAAAAACATATGTGAGTAAGATATATAGAGAGACAAGCCAGTTAAGACACACACACATACAAAAAGATTCAAAGAATCACTTCAAATATTTAGAGTAACCAAAAAGAGAAGAAAAATGAACAGAATGAGCAATACAGTCTTAGGATTCTTGAATATCCTAACTCTAATCTCCTCCATAGCTATAATAGGATCAGCTCTATGGATGGGTAAGAGCAAGACAACATGCGAGCATTTCCTTCAGAAGCCACTTCTGGTCTTAGGCCTAGCCATCATGGTTTTGTCACTAGCTGGTCTTATCGGTGCATGCTGTGACGTGGCTTGGATCTTGTGGGTGTACCTCTTTTTCATGGTCTTCATCATAATTGCGCTCATGGGTTTGACGCTCTTTGGGTTAATTGTAACTAGCCATGGCGGTGGTACAGGTGTGCCTGGTAGGGTTTATAAAGAGTTTAAGCTTGAAGAGTATCATCCATGGCTTAAGACAAGGGTTATGGATGCTAATTATTGGTTGACAATAAAGACTTGTCTCTTGGGCTCACTCACTTGTTCTAAGCTCTCTCTTTGGACTCCTATTGATTATCTCCAAAAGGACTTATCTCCTCTTCAGGTACTCCTAATTTGTGTTGTGTAATAAAAAACATGTCTGACAGGTAATCTATAGTTTATATTTCTGATTCTACCAGATCAATAATTTGAATTTTTTTGTAAGAATAATCAAAAAAGCTGAAAGGAGTATGAAAACTACAATATTAATTAGTTATAGTATCGATTAAATTCGGATTTATCAAGAGTTTATAACATGTTTATTGAGATTACTATAAATTTCCAACTAAAAGTTGGTAATATTTTTTATATATTAGTTAATTATTTTTTCAACTATTGATATGACACTTTGTTCATTTATCTACGGTATTATATAGAATGATTTTGTTCATATTAAGTCAAGATATAAAAAGTATACTGTAATATTGCGAAACAGTCAGGATGCTGCAAACCACCAACGTCGTGTGTATACAACACGGAGACGCCGATACAACAAGAATCCGATTGTTACCGGTGGAACAACGCTGCAACGGTTCTCTGCTACGACTGTGACTCGTGTAGAGCTGGCGTTTTAGAGACGGTGCGGCGCGATTGGCATAAACTCTCTATAGTTAACGTCGTCATTGTTCTCGTCCTCATCGCCATTTACTGCGTTGGTTGTTGCGCGTTTAAAAACGCCAAACGCCCTCAAACTTATGGGTTTCCTTACGGACGTTACGGCATGGCCAAGTCTCGACCCGGTTGGGAACAGTCCTGGTGAGATCAATTGTTTATTTATTTGCTCTCTAGAGTCTAGATAAATTACAAAATAATAATTAAAGTAGTTCTTTATTTATTTTATTGAAAGTACTTTCATATATGATTGATGGTTTTCTTTTATTTTTCTAATTCAACTAATGTATTATTTTTCTTTCCGTGGAATGTAGGTCGAGGTGGTGGCATGGTAGAGATAGGTATTACTAAAAATATATTTATGTTATGTGTATTCGAGTTATGACTGAGCTCATGGCCATGTTGTACAGAGAGCCTGTTTTTTGTTAATGAAATGGCGATCTTTAATATTTGTTGCTGAAAAGAATAACACTAAGAGATGATAGTAACAATGTCAAATAGAAGGACGTGTTGTTATCGATGAGGTGATTTGTGTACTGAGGAAAAGAAAACAAAATCAAGAGCTAATCTTTGTAATGGAAGATAGTTGAAATCGTATAATACTGCAACATGTTTGGGCTAGTTATGAAGCAGGGGCTTAAGTTGAGGCCCATCAAGATATAAAACTAGGGCTAATAAAAAGTTAGAAACATTTCAAATGTCTGTTAGCACTCGTCCCACATTGGAGGTCTTGAGATGAACACTCCTCTTTCGCTTAGTATAAAACAAGAGGAAGGTCGACCATTGATAGATACTTACCTGGACGGGGTCAACTCTTGATCAAGAAGATGAGTGGCCTAAGCTAGTGACCTCCATTGCACATATCGGAGGGGTGCTTAGCTTAAGGTCTCCCCAAGTGGGAGAGCCTGCGTCATTATTTGTGGCAGTTGGGGCATGCGTCCGCGCAGCCCCTACCAATTTTCATAGTCTATTTTTGTCCATTGAGATGGCACTGCGTTATGTCTATCTCACAAGGGGTCTGTATGTAACTGAGTTACATTCAAAAAGGGTGTCAGGTTTCAAATCAGTCCCTTTTGTACTGCGTCATTAGTTTAGTACTACACATGAAAAACAGTGGAAACAATTATGATTTTCAGTTTAGCCTTTGACATCCTCCATTGGAAACTCTGTGACACAGCTATCACTTGTACAGTAATAATAAGACAGAAGGTCGAACCTGAAAAGATACATATCTGGACAAGGTCAACAGACGTTCAAAGATGATTTGTGGCCCTAGGCTAGTGATTTCCTTTGCACTTTGGAAGTGTGTTTTAGCTTAAGATCTCTCCAAGTGGGAGATCCTGCTCATTATTGGTGTCCACGGGGACATGGCATCCCCTCCCAAATCTCTCCAGTACTATTTTCATTAGCTCACTGTTTTATATTCTGGTACATGACGATTATAACATCTGAGGCCACTAAGCAACCTATTGATACATGCATATCAGATTATGATTTAGATAGATGGCAAGTATTCTAGTGGATGTGAGATTAATATCAATAGCACCTCTTGCTTTAAAAAACAAAGAACAAAAGATTCGTTCTCTTGTTAAACCAGTAAGAAAGAAACAAGTTTGGTCAGAAAACAAGTTAAGTGTGAACGATTGAGCTTAAATCTTGATCTAAGTAGTAAGAACCCAACATCGTACAAGTTATTTTAAAGGTTGGAACTGGGGGGGGGGAGACATTTGTAAAATCCTTACAAATGGAAACTTTAGACTTCTTTGTTCATTAGGTGTGACGTGACGTAAGCTCATTCGAGTTGGATTTGCACATCTTTTAACCTTTCTTCTCCACTAACGTGACGTGAGTACTCTTTCTTTCTCATCGTTTTCTTATCTTCCTTTACTAAAAGTAAAGTAATCACATTTCACATATGAACAAAACGTTACTACCATTAAAATTAAAATAATAGCGAAATCTCTGGACCACTCGAGAAGAAAACATTAACAACTCTCCCTATCTATCTCTCACAGTTTGTTATTGATCTTCTTTTTTCTTTTTTTTTTTTCTGTTTCTCTCATCTTCTCGACTCACAAAAAGATGTGGTTTTTCGGATCGAAAGGAGCATCTGGATTCTCTGCACGTTCCACAGCAGAAGAAGTCACTCATGGTGTTGATGGAACTGGCCTCACTGCCATTGTCACAGGTTCTTCCTTTCTTTCTTCTCTATCAAAAACTTTTACACAATTGACTTGTGTTTTGTCTAAAGCTGTTGACTTTCATATAGTTTCCCCATGTTGGGTCTTCTCTGATTCTCTCTCAGAATTGATTTTCGACTTTTATTGTTTATACTCTTCGGATATAGCTGAGTGTTATTTGTTCGGTCAGTGATTGAAACTTGTCTTCTTTTGTTTATTTTTTTTGGTGAATTCGATGTAAAAACATGTTTGGGACCACTGCCTGAAATGGAAGACAACTTCAGATCAGATCTGCAACCTTTTACTTGTGTAATAACTTACTTCTACTATTGTCTCTGTTTCAGCTTATTCATATCATCACAGAGACAAAGAAAAACATGTACTTGAAATTAAGAGTCAGTGCTTGAGCCAGACTCTTGTCTTGTAATGTGAAGTGTTGCTTCTTTTCTTGGTATAATGAGTTCTTTAGTTGATCATAATTGGTGTATTGATAGACATATGCAGCAAGGAACTGTTCTGTATCAGACTATCAATGTATTGAAATAGCTACATTTAGCTTGCTGGACTTTTTTGGTTTCTTAGGTTGTCTTTTGTTTTGCGTTATATGTTTTCAGGAGCATCGAGTGGTATAGGAGTGGAGACAGCTCGTGTTCTTGCACTGCGTGGTGTGCACGTGGTTATGGCAGTGAGGAACACTGGCTCTGGTGCTAAAGTCAAGGAAGATATTGTCAATCGAGTCCCTGGAGCTAAACTAGATGTCATGGAGTTAGATCTTAGCTCAATGGACTCTATCAGGAAGTTTGCATCTGATTACAAATCATCTGGTCGTCCACTCAACCTCTTGATGTAAGCTATTGAAACGCCGTGGTTAGTTCGTGTCTATATCAGTTTTGAATCCTATTAACTTCTTGGTTAATGTTTTTGACTTCTCTCAATCTTGTAAGCAACAATGCTGGGATCATGGCATGTCCTTTTATGCTCTCCAAGGACAACATCGAGCTGCAATTCGCAACTAACCACTTAGGTGTGGTAGATAATCAAACCAAGATTATGGCTTTGTCCTAAATTTTATAAACTCATCATTAGTTTCTAATCACTAGCATGTATTGTGTGATCCAACTGTATTTCAGGTCATTTTCTGTTGACCAAGCTTCTGCTAGATACAATGAAGAACACATCACGTGAGAACAAAAGAGAAGGAAGGATTGTGAATCTCTCATCAGAAGCTCATAGGTACTCGTATCCAGAAGGAATCCGCTTTGATAAAATCAACGACAAGTCAAGGTACTAATGGTGAACCAAATAGTAATCCTTTTACTTCAAACTGTAACATTCTTCCTTGGTTTCGTCTCCACTGCAGTTACAGTAGTTTCCGAGCTTATGGACAGTCTAAACTCTGTAATATATTGCACGCCAACGAGCTTGCAAAGCAGCTGAAGGTAACTGCAACAACAATAAGGATCTATCAAATCAAGAATCTATGTTTCCATGTTTATCTTGACGTCAATACTTGGTGTATGCATGTAAACAGGAAGATGGAGTCAATATAACAGCCAATTCACTTCATCCAGGAGCCATTATGACAAATCTTGGGCGTTACTTCAACAGCTATTTAGCTGGTAACTTCTTTTCTCTGATTCCAGTTTCATCAATCAATGCTCTATAAGGTTGCAAACATGTATATATATATATATACTTTTGATTTGCTTCTGAACTTCTCTGTCGCTGGCTTGATGCAGGAGCTGTTGGTGTAGTGGCTAAATATGTCCTCAAGACTGTTCCACAGGTATGCTTTTAAGTTACATTCCAGGAGAGAACTGTGTGCTGGTTAAAGATAAGACTAGTCTAGCTTTAGGTGTTGATTTGGTTTATAGGTTATCTGGTTCATCATGTCAAATCTTTGACTTTGTAGGGGGCGGCAACAACTTGCTATGTGGCATTGAATCCTCAGGTTACAGGAGTTACAGGGGAATACTTCATGGATAACAACATTGCTAAACCATTACCACTTGCTAAAGATTCAGAGTTGGCCAAGAAGGTTTGGGACTTTAGCACTAAGCTTACTGAGTCACAGTCAGGAGAAAGTACTTAGTGAAACTAGAATGTTCAGTGTCCATGGTTCGATGTCTACTTTGTGAATTCTGTTTCAGTCGTTAACAAAGTAAGTAAATGTAATAACAAATCTGAATCATTCCAACTCTGCAAAATGTTGGTTTAGTTCTTGTTCTGACCGGTTTAGTTCCTGGCTTCCTTGATATTAGAGCAAAGACTCAAGAAAGAAAAAGGTGAAAATGTTTTGTAAACAATCATGAGAGGACTAAAAACAAGTTTTGAATTCAAACAGAAGAAGCCACGAGGAGACAATACTGTCAATGCATTAATAACAACACATCAGAAATGAACATCAATGAGGATTAGTGTAGTTTTAAAAATACACTTTAATAATTCTTCTTAGCCAGATTATCTTTTTGAGTTGTTTATTAATCTTTTGTGAGCTTAACGTGCAGTTTTGTCGACATGGAGAAAAAGAGAGCTAAACTGGATAGTCTCTCTGTAGTTAATTCTTTTCACACCCTCTATATAATTGTCGGTCCCTAGATGTGTTTTTTTTTATTTGGACTACACGATATTCACATGATTTTGCATCTTCTAATATGCACTATCTAAATGTTGAAATCTATAGTATTTACTGTTTATGAAATTGACATTGGACATAGTAAAACTGTGCATTATAATTATCTTTAGTATGTAAAAACTGTTTGCAACACGAAAATCTTTCCACGAAGTTCACATGTCTAGTTAGTGGTATCTTATTTGTCACTAGATTCAATGACAATGAAACATTACAATTCATTGCTATGGTCAGAAAACATCAAAACAATTAACTTCCAAGAAGTCCAATCAATAATCACGAAGTAACAATCGACCTCTTTACATTTTTTTGAAGTTTGAACACATGATATATATATATATATATATATATATATATACACTTTTCTGGTACATTCACACCCTTTATTTAGAAATAAATAGAAAAACTATATTCAAAATAACATGTTTCACAATCATAGATGGCTCATTGGGGGTTGGACTAATAATGAATATACAATAGTATTATTTCAGAACTCTCTGAGCAAAGCAGCCACAAAACCACATAGAAGAACGGATACTAGTTCACACCTTTGTTTTACTCTCTTTGCAAAGTGCAAACTAATCTGTGGTAGTGGTACTACAGTGAAATTTATTTTTGGTAATAGTTAGTTCCATACTATTCTTATTACATTTTACTATTACCAAAAAGTCAATCATGCATGTTGTATTATCATAAGTACATGTACCATTCGGCCGCATTCTTTGTATGTTTCTGCCGTAAATACAGTATACATTTTGCTATATAATAGTTACTCTTCTACAGTTTGACATCAAAGGTAATTATAGATCTATTAATCTCCATAGTTGAGAACATTTGTCATTACTCTTTTTGGTTTTTCCCAGTTTTCTTTCTTAATTAAGACAAATGTAAAGCGTTTGTTTTCAATTTTTAACCTAATCATGGTTTCATGAGGATGATGGGCCACTTTCTAATTTTGAAGTGCGAGTGTTGGAGACGCGCTAATTTGGAGCCGTGGATGACTCGTGTGAAAATGGAGTGGTCGAAGGAATCATGACCGTACGTTAAATATCACGTGAAGACACGTGGGGGAAGTGAGCATGCAGATACAAAACTGTCTTTTGGACCGACTTGGGAAGCAACAAGGGAAACATCGAACATCATTCGGTGTACCATGAAAACAACACTTATATCATTGAGTTTTGTTTTGTGACTCCCAGAAAAACATATGGTCTCAATTACAAGACAGTTGCCTATTGTTGATTTCACATCTTACTACATTTTACTAAACTATCTAATCTTCTCAAGATTCGAGTTAGGGCTAGCTACACATTAGTTCATTGTCAAAGCTTTTGACAAGGCAATCTACATAAGAGGCACAAAAGAACAAAAGAAACCAAATGTAATACATCTTCAATTAATGAAATCAGATTATATGTTTAGTAGTCAAACCCTTTTGCAAATATTGAGCCACGTCTAATTTATTCGTTTTCTTTATTATTTTAAGGCTTTAGCATAAATATACACATGTATCCTAAACATAATGTAAGTGGAATCTTTTTGATGAGACTCAATAATTATTGCTTGGAACGGCAGAGACTTGCATGAACTGCGTTCATGGGAAGGTCTACGTCTTCAATTATTGACCCACCCACAAAAACATTGGTCGTGAACACGTTCTAATTAATACTAAAACTATGACTCCAAATCTGTTAACATGTGTGCCGTTCCTAACAGACTTGAACATTAGTTTTACGATATCTTATAAACTAGATATATAAAATAATGAATGTAATATATGTTTTAATACTCGTACATGAATTAATCATAATGAAAAAGAATCCTCAACTAGTATTACATACTTACAAAAGATTAATTTCATATTTAAATTAGTATGTAAGTATAACAAAGCTCTTTTGCAACAACAAAAAAGTATAACAGAGCAGCAAATCTTTAAGATCATTTGAATAGTAAATGTAGAGTACATTAAATGTATGAAGCAAAATATTTTTTTCAAATGGAAGCATATTTTCATAAACAAACAAATAAGAAGCATACTTTAATTAATAGTAAAATCAAACCAAACGATTATAATATGTTTTTAATATTATCATACCATTATACAGAACGTGTGATCTATCAGTTCGAAATGATCCGACCGTTAGGAGGCAAATTAACAAATAAACGATCTAATTAATAGATTGGTTATTGTAATGCAACGTTCATCATAAAAGTAATAGTAGTACATTAAACAATTAATATTTTTCTTTTTCTTTGGGTCAAATAACTAATACTAACTAATATTTTTCTATTTGATAAGTGTTTTATTTGCTTAAATTCTATTTAATACGTTTCACATAGTTGTTTGATAAATCCCTACCATATTCAATTCTAATGGATAATTCGTGCAACGAATTTATCTACGTGATTGCATTTGGTCTACGACTTGCACGTCACAACGTTTCATATTGTTGTGTCAACCATTCATGTAGATTTTAAAGTCATATATATAATCATTTGTCAATGTCAACAACTATATATATGTATACAAGTATCAATCATATGAATATTGTTTCCAATCAACTTTTTTGAGAAATTATTATTTCCAATCATGTTCCTGCAAATATAAGCATTTGTTCGTAAACAATATGTAACAATTCTTTTTTAACACTAGTTAAATATCATATTACAAAATACAAAAAATATATTAAATAGACGATATCACAACCAACAATTTTATTTATTTTATAAGAATTCACATCTCATTTCATCATTATAAACTATTTTATGAAATTTATTTCTCACGAAACTCCTACTTTCTCGTGTAGCAATATTAATGAATTTTTAATCAAACTACTAAATCAAATCAAAGAGACTTCCAATTGCAATTCATGTTTGAGAAAAGAGTAGAGCTAGAAAATGACCTAAATCTATACTCTATTAAATTTTTCAAATCTCCCTCAAAACTTACCATGCAATTAAATATAATTTTAATATATAGTATTAGCTAAATAACTATTTTTGACAGTTTATAAAACTGGTTTTGCAGCTGATTAGATACTTTGACGTCTAATCCACAGAGAATTTAGTCATAAAGCATCAGTTATAAACTGAATCGCATTATATTTATGAAGATACTAATGTTTTTTTATTAGATTTGTTATATAGTTGATGTTATGTTTGATAAATTTAATATCTATTTAGATAATATATTTCTGTGTTACTCTCAAATTTATTAATATTATTAAACTTAAAAGATAACATACATTTTATAAAATTTAGCCTAATTTTCAACTAATTTAACAATTTTTTTTGATTTTATTATTGTAAATCTAGATTTTAAAATTTTATGCTGATTTTACCTCAGTGAGCTATTTGATATCATTAATATCTGTTTTTAGATTTTTTGCTAATTGTTATTTAATAAAATGTTTACAATAATAATTATTGAATTAACTAAAATAACTTTATTACTCTTTCCTGTGGTTTTCTACTACTCTTTGTAATATTTTACTAGTTTAAGATTATTTTATCAAATGTATTTACCCATTAATATACAAGATGGAGAAAATTTATCAGATTGGAGTATATATATATATTATTTATGGACAGAGCAGCAGGCGAAAAGGCACAGTGACGCCCATATCCTGATAGGGGAGGGACGTGACAATGAAACTCTGTTTATATTTCTATCCCCCCCAGAGACTTAACTTATGTAATTTTCTTATCAGAAACATTGTTCATCAGAAAGTCTCCGGACAGAAAGATAGGACTTTAAACAAAAATAATTGAAAAAGAGAGACTTGTGAAGTAGAGCCCACAAGCCTTGATCTCTCTTTTCATTTTAGGTCTCAATTGTTTTTTGTTTAATTTCGAAATTTTCACTTCTCCCAATCTCTGTCTCTTCTCTTCTTCCTTCTTTTTGAACAACAATGGAGTAATAACATTTCAAGAGAGAACAGTAGAAGCAAATCTCAAGACAGCGAGGGAAAGAGTGAGACTTTGTGTTTTCTTTTTAGTGATTTGACAGTGCCCATGTTTCTGTTTATTGGATAAGAACCCCTAAAACACTTAACCTTTTCCTACACATATTATCTTCTCCATCTCGGTTGCTTCAAACACAAAACTGTAAGGCCTCTCTTCTCTAAATTGATAAAAAAAAATCCTTAAAATTCCTCTTCTGGGTATTAAGAACCAGTGCTAGTTTTCATCTGGGTTTTGATCAAAATTCGATTTTTTTTCTTTTTGAATATTCTTCCATTAAGACATATCTCAGCTTTTGTCTCCTCTGTTTTCTGTTTTAAGAAAATAAATAAAAATGAGAGTCCTTTTAAAAGTCTATCTGTAAATGGCGATGCATTCGACTACTACTCTATGAAAGCTTTTCTAATCTTTTAACTCTTCTTTTATTCTCTCTCTCTCTCTCTCTTTTATAAACTTTCACTTTCAAGTACTCCTTTCTCTTTGATTGATACACTCTCTTTCAAGACTTCACACACGTCGTTTTAACTCGAGCTGCCTTCTTCTTCTTCAGGTGGACTCTCATTCACATTCCAGTGGATTATTCATCATTCTTCTGAAGTACCTGAGCTCAAGAAGATCTTGATTGTTTTTTATTCAAGACGCCGAGCTATGTAAGTTCTCAGATCTGAATCCCTCTGTACGAAATAAGAAAATAAAAATCAAAACTTTCATTTTCATTTTCATTAAAATGATTATTTTATTTCCATTTCTGCTTAGATCTGCAACGTCCTCAAAATCAATTATTTTCCTTAAAGAAAGTATCATGATTTCTATGTAAAAATTATTCACACTATTGTCAAGATTTCAAAAAAGCTTTATGGTATATACTGTGGAGATTTCATTTTTCTTACCAAACATATGCACATATTAACTCTTAAAGCTGTTAACTTTCCTTGTTCTGTCCAAATCTTTGCATCTTTTGACTTTCTTTTTGTTTCCTTTTTATCAGATTAGTAGCTTCGATGGATTTATAGGGCAGCAGCATTTATGGGATTTGATAGATTGTCAATAAAGGAAACCCCAAAACTGTTGTGGTTATGGATTCTCGAGGTGACAGTTCCAGGTTCGGACAGTATCCGACAAAGCCCTCTCGGAACATGTCTTCATCTTCTTCAGCTGCTTTCTTCTCAGCTAACCAATCTCCCTTCTTCTCTCCAAGATCTCCCAAACTCCAACATCAACAAGAACACTCCGAATCAACTCGCTCTGATCCTCAATGCGACAGCTTCGACCCTCTTACCTCCAGCTCCGGCTTTCAAGACCCTGAACTCGTGTTTCAGAATCTTGAACCTTCTAGTAGTGTGATCTCAAGGTACGGAAGAGGAGGAGGTCATGATTCGTCTTCTTACACTCAGACATCTTCTGTTTCCGTTTCTTACAATAGAGTGAGATGTTGTGATGTGTTTTTGGGTCTGCACGGACATAAACCTTCTCTGCTTCGGTTTGCTGATTGGTTAAGAGCTGAGTTGGAGTTTCAAGGGATGAGTTGTTTCATGTCGGATAGAGGAAGGTGTAGAAGTTCTCGTAAACAGAGAATAGTAGAGAGAGCAATGGACGGTGCTTCCTTTGGAGTCATCATCCTCACAAGAAAGTCTTTCAAGAACCCTTACACGATCGAGGAGCTACGGTTTTTCTCGGACAAGAAGAATCTTGTTCCTGTTTTCTTTGATCTTTCTCAAGGAGACTGTCTTGTCCGCGACATAGTTGAGAAGAGAGGAGACTTGTGGGAGAAACACGGAGGTGAGGTTTGGGATTGTTATGGAGGGATTGAGAAAGAGTGGAGAGAAGCTGTTCATGGTTTGTCTCGTGTTGATGATTGGAAGCTTGAAGCTCATGAAGGTAACTGGAGAGACTGTGTGTTTAGAGCTGTTACGTTGTTGGCTATGAGGTTAGGGAGGAGAAGTATAGTTGAGAGGTTGAGTAAGTGGCGTGATAAAGCTGAGAAAGAGGAGTTTCCTTATCCGAGGAATGAGAGTTTTGTCGGGAGGAAGAAGGAGTTATCAGAGTTAGAGTTTGTTTTGTTCGGAGATGTTGGTAAAGATTCTGAGAGAGATTACTTTGAGTTGAAGGGAAGAAGAACGAGGAAGAAGAAGAAGAAGAATGTGACGTTAGGGTGGAACAAGAACGGTTCTGTAGAAGAGAGGAGGAAGAAAGGGAAAGAGAAAGTTGTGTGGAAAGAGTCTGAGAAGGAGATAGAGATGCAAAGTACTGAGTTACCATCAAGGAACCAAGTCAAGTTTAGGAGGAAACGGTCGATGAAAGTTGCTTACGGGAAAGGTGTTGCTTGCGTCTCTGGTGAGTCAGGGATCGGTAAAACCGAGCTGCTTCTTGAGTTTGCTTACAGACATCACCAGAGGTATAAGATGGTGCTTTGGATAGGCGGCGAGAGCCGTTACATCAGACAAAACTATCTGAATCTGTACCAGTACTTAGAGGTCGATGTTGGTGTAGAGAGTTGTTCTGATAAGACGAGGATGAAGAGCTTTGAAGAACAAGAAGACGCCGCGGTTTCAAGAATCAGAAAGGAGCTGATGAGGAACATACCATTCTTGGTTGTGATTGATAACTTGGAGAGTGAAAAAGACTGGTGGGATTCGAAGCTTGTGATGGATCTTCTTCCTAGGTTTGGAGGAGGGACACACATCTTGATATCTACTCGTCTCTCTCGAGTTATGAACATGGAGCCGTTGAAACTCTCTTACCTATCTGGCGCTGAAGCTATGGCCTTGATGCAGGGGAACAATGTTAAAGACTATCCTGTTCCTGAGATGGATGCGTTGAGAGCTGTTGAAGAGAAGCTTGGGAGGTTAACGTTGGGACTAGCCGTCGTGGGAGCTATATTGTCTGAGCTTCCTATCAACCCTAGCCGGCTTTTGGATACTATAAATAGAATGCCGTTGAGAGATATGTCGTGTAGTGGTCGGGACGGGAGCTTGTTGAGAAGAAGTACGTTTCTGTTGCAGCTGTTTGAAGTGTGTTTTTCGATCTTTGATCACGCGGATGGACCGAGAAGTTTGGCTACTAGAATGGTTGTTGCGGGAGGGTGGTTAGCTCCAGGGCCTGTACCAGCTTCTTTGTTAGCTTTGGCTGCTTATAAACTCCCTGAGAAACTTAGAGGTCCGAAACGGCTTTGGAGGAGGCTGAGACGCGCTATAACGTGCGGCTTTGCGTCTTCGAACTCTAAAAGATCAGGAGCTGAAGCTGCTTCTATGTTGCTGAGATTCAACATTGCTAGAACCAGTAACATCAAGCTAGGGTTTATACAAATACACGAGCTGGTGAAACTTTATGCAAGAAACCGAGTACTGGTGAATGAGAATGCTCCTGCTATGGTTCGAGCCGTGATAAGCCGCGGCTCGACGGTTGAAACCGCAGAGCAGATATGGGGGGTTTGCTTCTTGCTGTTCGGTTTCGGCAACGAAGCTCCAACCATTCAGCTGAAGATAACAGAGCTGCTGTTTCTTGTGAAGCAAGTAATATTGCCTCTAGCGATTAGAACATTCATAACGTTTTCGCGTTGCAGCGCCGCGGTGGAGCTGCTTAGAGTCTGCACAAACGCTCTTGAATCGGCTGACCAAACGCTAGTGACGCCGGTGGAGAAGTGGCTAGACAAGTCTCTTTGTTGGAGACCGGTTCAGACAAGCGCACAGTTAAACCCTGTTCTGTGGGAAGAACTTGCTCTAACTCGAGCCACCGTGTTAGAGACTCGAGCTAAGCTTATGTCACGTGGCGGGCAGTTCAGTGTGGCTGATGATCTAATCAGAAAAGCGATATTCATAAGAACTTCAATCTCAGGAGAGGATCATCCTGCGACTGTGTCGGCTCGAGAGACATTAAGTAAGTTAACGAGACTCTTATCCAATGCTCATCAGACTCACAACAGTTCATCATGATAGATAGAGATTACTTAGGGCAGTCTCTTGTTGTAAAAGTTATAAAAGGTTAGAGTTTCTTTGTTTTGTCATAATCATTATTTTTAGCTATAAGAGTTAGATTTATACAGAGGCTTTAGTAATAAAGAAAACTATTTTGTAAGAAATTTCTCAGAGAATCCTTTGTTTTTACACTGCTCTTTTAACTTTTAACAAATCAAGAATGTAGAAGAATTTTTCTTAGTAAATCAAACAATCAAATGTTCTGTCTGATGTGTGAATAATCCAAAGAGTGGTAAGAATAAATAAAACAATCAAAAGGAACTTCAAAAGCTTAAGAATGTAATAGACCAAACAATGTTTCATCATATACCACCGCACTATCACCTAATGCAAGTCTAATGAAATCTTTTGTACCCATTCTTTTGTCTTGATTATGACTCAGTGAGAACCAATTCCTGCTCAAAGAACAAAAGAAACAAACCATATTGTCAAAGTGACTCGTAAAATCGAAAACGTTATGTGAAAAAAGGGGACACAAACCTTGTCACAAACTGGACAAGCCTCACTTCTTTCCATCCATTCAAGAATGCAGGCAAGGTGAAAATCATGGCCACATTTTGTGAGCAGCTTCGGGTTGTCAATATCATATTCTGCAAAAGAAACAAAATTAAATGAAGACATTTACCAATTGGTTATGTAACTTTGAATGATGCAAAAACAAAACAATACCTTCTAAGCAAATAGGACACTCGTCTATGGTTTCTCGTTTCTTTTTCTTTAGATCAATATCAGCAAAGTCATCAACAGGCCATGTTTCCTTTTCTGGAACCTTCTCTGGAACACTGTGTGTTGTGGTTCCACGAGACCCTTCGCTTGAGTTGCTTTGAGCTGGTGGCAGTTTCGATGGAGTGTGAAGATTTCTTGGCGAGAATGAGACAGGAAGAGGAGGCTGAAGAGGTGCAGTGTATAGATTAGATGCTAAATTTCTGTTTACTGCTTCTGTAGGTACCACAGAGGAAGTAGGGGCACGAGATAAAGGAACATGCTCATCTATAGTTCTTGAACTCTGCAGCAAAAACACAATAAAACATCAAGAAAAAAAAAAAACATTTTCTCTGAATTATTTAGGAGAAGGTTTTTACTTCAGGCAGAATCGGGAAACAACAGCAGCAGCAACCCATTGTTTGGATGGTTTCGCAGATTAAGAGTTCCTGAGACCTGAAATTTCCAGAACAAATACATGAAACTCTCTAAGATCATTACTACTAAGTAACTGAGAAACCACATTTGAATTAACAAAGTAGCTTTGCACTAATAATGAGATACTAGCTAGCCACGAGATTAAAAACAATACAATTGTATCTAATTTGCACATACTCTTGTGTAATCAAATTTCGTTGGTGGAGAAAAGCTATTAGTCAAAACTGCAAGTCATGGAAAGTCATATGATCCTTAAGCTTACAAAAATTAGCTTAGAGTAAGCTTTTGATAGTTTTGTAAACCCTCAATTAGGTTTACTGTAACAGAGATTAAAAAAAACTATCAAAATCAAAACCCTAATAAAAAAAAAAAGTAACAGAAAACAGAGAGCTAAAAAACAGAAACTAAACAAGTGGGATCAAACGAAACAACAAAGAAAAAAAAAACCTTTTATCTCGAACAAACAGAGTTCGTGATCCTACAAAACAAATATAGAGGTACTTCTTTTGTAAAGGAGAAGAAGATGAAGTAACATAACTAAATTACCAGAAACACAGAAAAAAAAAAGCTTTGATCTTTTCCTGAAAATCCTTACTTTCGATAGGATTCTCCTGCTTGGAAAAGCTCTTGAGGTTATGTGTTGAACAAGAAAAATTAGGGAGAATTTTCAGAAAAAGCTTGAGAGAAAGAAGAAGAAGAAGCACTGGGCTGCTAAGGCAGGCGACTTTATCAAAGAGATGAAAATCAAAACCACATTAATATTAAATGGTTATTTTTGGTTGTTAATCAACCTTTTTTGTATTTATATTCATAATAAACCACAAACCATATCCTACAAGGAAACTAGTCTTTTTATTAGAGAAATATCTTAAAATAGATAATAAAATTTTTTTGTCAAAAAAATAATTTTTAAAGAAAAAATAATCAAAATAATATTTATTAAAAAGTATAAATATATATCTATATCCAAATTAATTAATGTAGACTTAGGGTTTAGAGTTACGGGATGGAATTTTATGGGTGAAGTTTAAAATTGAAAAAATAAAAAAAAAATAATCTTTTAAAATAAAATAAAAAGTTAATTTGGTCATTTTTATTTTTGAAAGTTATTTTTACGATAAAAACTTCAAAAAAAATTATGATTTGCCCTTTTTATTATTTATTTAACAAAATAAAGCCTCCTAATTTATGAGACATTTTATTTCCCATTCACGCTCCAAGTTATTCTTATAAGCATATTAGTGTTACTTAATTTAATTGGAAAAGTAGATTAATAAATCAGTAAAATATTTAACATGTTCGGTATGAAATCACTAGATTTAAAACATTATCTATAGAGAAATTAATATAATATCTTGGTGGGGTCAATAAATATTTTATACAATTAGTGAAAAATCTTTTGATTTAAAATAAAAATATAATATAAAATCCCACCTGTACGCTAATATAAGAATTAAACTTAACCTAATTATTGATACCAACGAAAAGAAATGAATTCGAGGTTCCGATAATGTAGATAATACGTCCATATATTAAAAATTTAATGTATAGTTTATCAAAACAAAGTACAAAATAAGTTAGTAACAATCTGGTCAATATCTTATCGTGAGTATAAAATAATCCTAACCATTATACAGCAAAACAGGCTCGGTGGCATTACTTCCATCTCACGTTACTACACTGTCCTCTTGTTTACTAATTCAATTTCTTTAGGTTTTTATTAGATTAAATAATATGTATCTAATCTTGCATCTGTATCTTTTCACTCATATCAACTAAGAAACTTAGTTTCAACGAAGCTAATTTGTGTAACCGTATGTTACAGAAGAACCATGATTCGTCGTACTAAGATACGCAACGTCGGCAAAACGTGCACAATGTCTATATGCATCCATCTGTGCGTCTGTTGTGAAGAGAGTACCCAATTTTCAAACACTACAAGTAGTTTACGTGTAGGAATGTCTTTCGTTTCACTTGGTGAACTTTTGATTACATGTCGGTCACACAAAAAACCTGAATAACATTTTGCTTATCGAGCGGCCAGAATAGCCTAGCGGTAAAAAGCTAGAGTGAACTGCAACGCTCACCAGGGTTCGACTCCCCCGGGATTCCGGGGAGCGGTAAATTCCCAGTGAACAAAAAAAAAAAAAAAAAAAAAAAAAAAAAAAAAAACATTTTGCTTATCAATATAATAAGTCATCAATCATCATCACACAAGTAAATCAAAAAGAAAAAAGGAGTAAATCAACAG
>CAJHQP010003821.1:0-62238 GCA_905132765.1 Moricandia arvensis | reverse complement strand
CAAACCATTGACTCAATGCATAAATACTACGGACTATAGTAACCTAGCTCTAGCATGAAAGCAACCACGAGTGCAATAAAACACCACACAAAGCAATCAATATAAATCTAGTACCTAGTCAACTACCACCCATGCCGGCTACATAGTATAATAGCTACTCCTGCATCGAGAATTTTTTCATAAGGTATACATACCCGCTGCATCGCTAGCTATAATCTGTCTATGTACGCTCCTCACAACCCTTGTGTGTGTCGTTTTGTGTCATTACTACAAGCGTCTCTATACCCCCGCAACAACTCTTTGTTGCGTCGTTAGTTTAGATGTCTTTGTCCCTTAGAACACAACCACCGTTGCGTTGATAGCTTCAGACATCTCTTGAACCCCAGCACTCGTCATATAAGTCTTTTATTAATAATATAACTATATATATAACCAATTTCTCAAACATCAATCATTTACGTAACCGTTTGAATCCTCGTATTATTCCTATTTTCGCGGGATGGTTTAACAAGCAATAAAATAATAATAAAACACGCAAACTCGCATTCACACAAAAGAAACATGTTTCAAACAAAACTTTCTTATAATAGTAGTATTAAACTAGCTCATTGATTTAAACAAGGTAGCCCTCACCGTTATTGAATGTGAAAAGGATGTCTATGAACTCCAGTGCTCAAATAGACTCAAATTTTCATGAAATCAAGCGAAAAAACGAGTCAAAACATCTTATCCGAACCGGTTAAAAACGGATTTCCGATACACTGGTCAAGTCAATCACCATGATCAAGTCAACCAAATCAAAACCTTATCCAAATATTGAAAGATGATTTTAAACCAAACTGTTCTTTCTTATCCGAAGTTGATTCTAATTGACCATCCGAGTTCTACCTTAATCGAAACTAAATCCCATATAACCAACCAGTTTATCCTAATTGAAATCAAATTAATCTTTAAAATGATCGGTTTAACCAACTTGATTTCCGAATTAATTTAAACTATATCAAACCATCGGAGTTTGATCGAACATAGTCAAACTTGCTCACCGAGTCAACTTTTTTTCCTAGCTAAACTCTTTTTTTTCTTCTGTTTGTTCAGAAAAAAAAGAAGAGAATTGTGAAGGTGAAGGTGAACATTTGTTGTAGAAAAAATCTTTGGCAATTTTGAGTAGGCCTGGGCCTGATTTGCTTGAGCCAGTGTCTCTTGCGTCACTACAAATACCAGCCCACAACCGAGAATCCAACGTGTCACGATACTTGGACGTCATGAGATTTTAAATGAGTAGACTCGCAGGCGTTTAAAAATATTTAACAGTTGCATAAAATTTGAGTCCAGGCTTGATAATTTATAGGTAGACAGCAACACATGAGCTCCATGTCCGCATGCACATTGCCAACTTTACGGTCGGAATACATTTTGACTCTCTTCAACTATATTTTTTTCTATATTTTTTTTTTTTTTTTTGGTTCGAATGTTTTCTATATTTTTTTTAAGCCAATGTGACGGAAGGAAAAAAGCCGGCATGCGTTTGTTTATGGAAGATTTTTCATGTTTATCTGCTACTGTTTTGATTTTTTTTTTTTTTGTCAACTTCTGTACTTGTTAACTTTTTCTTTTTTTTTGCAAAGCACTTGTTTACTTCATTACAGTTATCAAAATCAAGCAATTAAGAAAAATAAAGACGACGAATACGAGAAATTATATAATATTACATGAAGGTTAAGTATTGCAATACGATTTTTTATTTTTTTAATCAAAAATAAAAGTATGTTATCTAAAAGAAAGAGGTATTTAAAATTGGTAAAAAAACATTTTTATTTCCCAGTGTTACTTTATTCACCTAATGCAGCAACAAGTCTTAAATACAAACCCTACCACCATCACATGTTAATATTTTCCCTGTAACCATTAAGAAGCCTTTTTTAGTTTGCTACACCTTTTGCTTCATAAAAAAAAAAAAAAACAAAGACTACTTAATTGTCTTTGGGTTATCAAATCTCCGTTCTTTAACTTTAACTTCTTGTTGATTTTTATCTTCACTTAATTGTTTTTATTTTCGGTTAGTGTGACTGTTTTTTTATTCCTGGAATAAGAAAGATTATTATCTATTTTCTTAAACGGGACAAAAGAACTTGAGTTTTACAAAGCCACAAATGTATAAAAGTACGATATAGATTTTATTTTGTCAAAACAAAAGGGTTACCAAGAGAAGAGGTTAGTGGGAGAGAGAGAGCAGAACGAAGAAGAGAGAGAGCGCATGTGAAAAAAGGTCTGTAAGCCTTTTTATAATTTATTTCCTCCTTTTAATTTCAGATTTCGCCGGGCGATGTAGCGCGTGCTCCTTGAGCGTCGGAGTCATGGACACGGCGGTGCGTGTAGTTGCCACTTGACTTCTTGCTCTGTGTGTAAAAGTTCAGGATAAGCTTCGTCTTCCTTCCGTCCCCACTAAACCAGTGGCCACGTAAGTCCAAGGGATGATTGATTCCCTTCACCGTCGCCAGGTTTTTTTTTATTTCATCATCGTGATTGGCTTTTTACGTTTTTCAAGATCTGTCTAGGTTCGTGCTTTTTATTAACCAATATGTGATATTAGATTCTGTCAATGTATGTAGAAACAATTTGCATTTGTACCATAGTCACATGTGTCCTTTGTTCTTTGGACATGAAACATAATGTTCCAAAACAAACCACACTTTAAGTCATGTAGCTACTAATTACAGTGTAAGGGCATGTAGTGTAATCAGGCTTGAACAATGATTTGTCTGTATTTAGTAATTTAATTGTGTTGGAAATATATTTTTGCTATTTTGCTTGAACTCGTGTAGATCGTCCACATGTAGCTTAATTATGAGTGTGTGTTCAGATTATCTGTGTTTTAGTAGTCAGAGGTCTCATACATGTAATGATGTAAGTAAGTTATGTCATTGATGAGAGATTTGTTCTTGTTAGTAGTATCCTTTTTTGAATTAATCATTCTTGACTTTAGCTGCGTTAACAGATTGGCGTGTGCAAGCCGATTGTGAGCTGGGTTTAGCTGAGGTGTTTGGCACTCAGAACCTTTTCCATCGTCGCTGAAGAGGACACTGAGTCCCTCTCCAAGGCAGAGTCATTAGCTCTCTTAGGAGCTGTCTCCAACGCGGTCAATGAAGCGTTGTCTGAAGCTCACAAATACGGTCTTCCCAAGCCAGATAAGCCTCTGGGTTCCGATGACATTCTAAAGGCTATTGGTCGATGCAACTCCGTTGGAGGGTCCTAAGGGAAGACACTGGGTTCTTGATCCGGTCGATGGGACGTTAGGATTTGTTCGTGGTGATCAGTACGCTGTGGCTTTGGCTCTGATTGAGGATGGTAAGGTTCTGTTGGGAGTACTAGGATGTCCTAACTATCCGGTCAAGAAAGAGGGCTTAAGTAACGGTTGCAACCAAGCTGGAGGTGGGTCAGTCTCGAAAGGGTGTGTTATGTATGCAAAGAAAGGTAGTGGTCAAGCTTGGATGCAACCGTTGATCCCTGGTGGGTTTCCGGAGTCTGCAACGCTTCTTAAGGCTTCAACAGTGGATGATCCGGTTTTAGCTACGGTTTGTGAGCCAGTGAAGAGAGCAAACTCTAATCACGTATTCACCGCAGGGCTTGCCAATAGCATGGGAGTTAGGTAAACTAATGATTGTTTCAGAACACTCTCTCTCTATATATATATATGTTACAGTACCAACTAATCTTTATTTTTGTCATTTACGTGTCTTAAGGAAACAGCCTATGCTGGTGTACAGCATGGTGAAGTATGCAGCGATTGCATGTGGAGACGCTGAAGTGTTTATGAAGTTTGCGAAGTCGAGTTACAAGGAGAAGATATGGGATCACGCAGCTGGAGTTGTGATTGTGGAAGAAGCTGGTGGTGTGGTGAGTGATGCGGGAGGCGAGAAAGTTAGACTTCTCAAAAGGAGTTTACTTGGAAGGTCTTGACAGAGGAATCATAGCGTGTTCTAATCAAGTTTTGCATGATAAGATTATAGGTGCTGTTTATGCTAGTTGGGAATCTCTAGTCTCTGAAAAAGCTTGGTCATAGTCAACATCCAATTTTTTTTAACCCGCACAAGTGGGCTAGTGTTAGGACGATGTCCAGCTGAGGGTGGAACTCCCCAAATACTCTGGCTTCGAATCCCCACGGCTGCAAACACTTGTCCGGGGCCACCGCAGAAAATTTAACATTGGGCTATGCGGCCTCCAGGATCTACTCTTGCCGCCTTCGGGACGCACGCCAAGCCTTCGGGCTAGTGGGCTAGTCTAGGCCACTGGGCTTAGGATACCTGGATTATCAAAAGAAAAAAGCTTTGCCACGTTCCTCAGTTTGTTGCAGAATTCATGAGCCAGCCTTTAAAAGTAAATGTAAGAAGAAACTAATTCTCATCTTCAAATCTTAAAACAGTTTTCACTTTGATTTTCTCTTCGGTTGCTTCATCATTGTCAACTGATTCATTTGAATCTTAAAATTCCACTCAGAAATATATGTTGTGTTTTCAGCGACTTATATAAGGAATTACCTAAAAGAGTAAGCGTCCAAACTATGATTAAGTATGAAAAAATGTATGTTTTTAGTAATAAAAAGATAAAATAAAGAGAATTCTAAAACAAGAGAGTATAAATGTATTGAATTTAAAACTATAGTTTGTGAAGATTTGATCCCCTAGTCATGGCTTGTCCTCCTTTTACACATCTTTGGAGGTGATCGTAACAACTAATGTTTTAATGCTTTTAGTTTTTCTTGTAGCTTACTCAATGCGACGTTCAGCGTTTTGACTCTCTACAATTGGGAATGGGCATGACCTACGTGGGCCTACCATGCTTCTAGGACTTCAATAATGCTTGTCTGAGTTTTATTATTGCTTCGGCTGGTTGAGATCTCAGACCGATCCGACAAGTTTCAATCCGGTCCAACAATATCCTCCGTCTCAGATCGTCAGTAAGTTAGATATTCAATTCGACCTAGATGGTGTACTTGAACCGTTAAAAACCGGTTTGAGATCTGGTTTATGTATTTATAGAGCGATTCTTGAAATATGAATTGTTTTTGTGCAAGTAATAATTTTTTTGGAGTTGGAGCATGGATTAAAGGTTCTTAGGGGCATGGTCCTCCAAAAAATCTTAAGAACCACCTCTTAAAACTTTTAATTAAGAATCTAATTTGTTTGGGCTTTTGTATTGTTCACGGATCGAACTGACACGTGATGGATCGCGATTGATTCATAAAAACCAAACAAAAAATAAAATTAATAAGAATCCCTAAGGGATTCGGTAATTATTGATCTTAGAGCTGAGGTCTTTATCTTCTTTAATCTAAGCTTTCTCTGTTCTTTTAGTCATCTCTTATTCACTTTGTTTTCTGCTTATTCCCTTTTCTCTCTTCTCATATTCTTGATTTTGATTGAAAAGGGAATATTGATGCTCTTCCAGTGACAGAATTATCAAGCGATCTTCTCCACCGCGTTCCTTGTCAGTGGCGATCCCCACTCTTTCCTCAGACGAAATGCGTGCTTATTCTACATTTATATGGGCGTAAGGCAGTTTAAGTTGGTTTAGACCGGACCTGTCTAAGGTTTTGAGATTGTAGGCGAAAGGCAAAACAATGAAAGAAGATGCATATGAAAAGAAAAGAAAAAAAACACAACTGAACAAAAACCAATCTTCCATGAACCTACAAGTATGTCTTCTTCCCTTTTATACAATTAGAGATCATATCATAAACTGTGAGAATCTTAGCAATAACCCTTTTAATTTGATGAACATAGCCCCTACTTTCAATAACAGGTGGCATTGATCATTCATTAAAAACACTTCAGTGTGATATTTATTTAGTTCCTGAATAAAAATCAGCTTTGTCCAAAGAATTCATACATGGAAGGAGATACCAATTGATATATAAACTCTAATAAAACTCCTAGTGAAATTAAATAAAATGAACTTAACCACAATTATGAAAATGAAAATTTAATATAGAGACGCATAACAATATTTAATTCAATACAAATAATATGGTTTGACCTATTGAACTCATTAGCAGATCAATCTCACATCAAAAAGAAATATTGGAAAAAAGACGTCACAAAAGCACTCCACATGTTGACAAAGTCTTCATTTATTTTTCTTAACATGTAACTGTGGTTCCTAGCGTGGTAAATAAAGTCTAGTAAAAGAGCAGTTATAACAATTACATCCACTGCAGTAATTGTCACTTGTACGAGAAAGAGAAGCCTTCATTATGTCCAGAGCAAGATTTGGGTTACTAACTACGAATAACTTGAACACCTCAGAGTCAACTATGGTAGATATATTCGTTTTGACGTAACTGAAAGCAGCTTTATTGAGGCCACTGTCGAAAGGGAGCTGAGCAAGCTCAAGGTAGTCAAGAGCATTCGACACATCAAGAGAAGATATGATATCATTTCTGCACAGGTCACGTAGATGCGGGATTTCGTATTTGTCAGCAGCAAGATAGAGTGACCGAACATGTTGCTTAGCTTGGGAGAAAGCATAGTGCCATCACTATACATAAACTCAACCAAAGCTTCTAACTCTTCTGCTTTCATCTCTGAGAGAGTGACTGTCTCCACCTGCTCAGCCGAAGTCTTAACTTCGTCCGATTCTAGAATCTTCTTAAAAACCTCCGACCTTGATGCCTATTCAAGAATCCAAACATATAAAGGTCAGATATGAGATTTAAGAGGCTCTAAATATTTTTTAAGAAATTTTATAATTTTTTTTTATATATTTTGGAGACTATTTCTATATAAAAGACTTCAAAAAAAATTGGAGACTGAAACCAATGTTTCATCTGGCTGTGTCCAAATCTGGTTTTGCCGCACTCAATAAAGAGTAAACAATAACATTTCTAGATAATAGTTAGTAAGAGATCAGGGATAAGAAAGAGACCAGGATAAGTTTGTGGGCGGATATAGCTGAACCGTCATCGTTGTCCACACCTGCCTGTAGCCGTACGTCAACTTGCCATTGTTCTTCCAAGACCTTTGCAAGTCCACCCGAGAATTTCTGTTTGTTGGTTTGAGTTGCCATAGCTACAACGTAATATGATTTTTTTTTTCTAGTAAACCATAGTGAGTTATATAGAGAACCAAAAGACAACGATCCAACTTCTTCTTTTTTCTACGTTTTTGGAATTAGAAGAGAAACATTTGTGTTTGGTCAATTAGTGCGCTCCTTTCTTGGGAAACGTATCGTGGTCTATCTTAAGAAAAGTATTAAAGGGATCCATTAATTTCTTTTATTGGAACTTCAAAATTCAAATGTTAGAATTTATCGATGTTTCTAAATTGATCATCAATAAAATAAGGAATAAAAAGAAAATCACATTTTGTTTGTTCAACCCATTTTCAAAATACATAATTATATTTTGGTCGACAAAATTAGTTCATAAACAGAATGACTAACTTGTTTGTTCAACTCATTTTGTAATTGATAACTTTTTTTGACCCGCAAAAAGCAGTAATCATAATTTTTTTTTAAAATGCCAATTTATTTAAACTTTGTAGATATTAATTTAAAGGAAATTAGGATTTTACAAAAGAGAAAAACATAAAAAACTCTCAACTTACAAAAAATCGATTAAGAAAATATTTATAGTCACGACAAATATTATTTAGATATAGCTGTCAAACTAGCATATAAATGATCTAACAAACTAGTTGCATTTGTAATATCTAAAACCAAAATTGTAGCTGCAAAACCAAACGTCAAAAATCACCTAACAAAAAACTTCATTGATGTGTGTGGGCAACTGTGACAACACCCAACAAAATGAATTTTTGTCGAAGCAATAGTCTTATAGAGAATTATTTTTTATTCGGGCATCTAGACTGATTATTTTAAAGCTTAAACCAATTCCTTTGAAAACATTTCCCTAAAACCCGATTTGTAGACTATGTGGGTGCCTAGACATTGTCTAGATCGATTTTTAGAACACTATATATCAACATTTTCTCGTCTCAGTAACATGTGATTCACTAATTAGATGACAATACATTTGTTTATTTTAAGAGAGTTATACTCCCTCCGTTCCCGAAAGTAAGATTTTGTGGGAGTTTTTTTTGTTCCACAAATAAGATTTTCTAGAATTTTAAGGTACTTTTATTAATTAGTGTTAATGAATTGTATACTTTCAAGAAACATTAATTAAAAATACTTAAACTGTTTAAATCTTATTGGTCAATAGTTATTGGAAACTGCATAATAGAAATAAATAATATAGTTAATCATAAACATTAATTATGTTCTTAATAAACGTGCAAATTCTAGAAAATCCTACTTTCAGGAACGGAGGGAGTATGTCTTTAAGTTTTGTTGATGTTCTATTACATGAGACACATATACACACTTCAAAGCTAGTGTCTTCTGATTAATATTTTTTTATAATAATGGATCCATGATCTGATTTTGAAGGAGTAACTAAGTAAAAAAATATAGATCTTTACTTGTGTATTCGTTGGTATGTACAATTGGTCTTTAGGTTGGATGGGATCAATGAAGTTTCGATCAAGATCTTGAGCATAAATCCTTTCAATTTCAATTGGTCTGATGGCTCTGGTGTTTCAGTGGTTGTTTTCGTCGTGGTGATTCTCTAAGTGTTGTCACCTATGTATTAGATCTGCTTGATTGCGGTTTTAGTTGTTTTTTTTTGGTTCGCACTGATGAAGTTCTTGGTGATCTTTGAAGGTTTGCTTATCCTTGGTGTTGATTGTGACAATGCGATTTTGGCGGTGATCGGCTTGATCACTTGCATGTATGTTGAATCATCTGGGTTCGAAGGATTTAGAGCTCTGGCCCTTTCTCATCAGGTTGGCGGAAGTAACATGGACGTTCAGTTTTTTGTTCCGTTTTGTTCATATATTTTTGTTTCCGGTTCTAGAGATTTAGGAACCGTTTAATTATTTACAAAATTTGCTTCAGTTTTGGATTATTTTGGTTTTTTTTTCAGGTAGCAAAGTTGAGAACCGGCTAATATCTAAAATAATTTAAGGTCCTAATTTATTTTTTGGGTAATTTTGGATAGTATGGGTAAAATGTCGAATAATTCGGATTTTTTATGTTAAATATCCAGTAATTCAGGTTGTTCGGATAAAATTTTAGTGTGATTTGGATAATTTTAAATACTTTGAGTAAAACATATTCAGCTAATTCGTGGTTTCAAGTAATTGAGTTTTTTTTGGTTAAATCAGGTAACTGAGTTTATAAGTAGTATTTTTAGGATATTTCCTTATATAAAAACTAAATATAATTAATACTTTTAAGTATATAATATGTATTTTTAAAAATCGGACATGGATGCGGTTCGGTTTCAGTTTTTTACTTCTAAAGATACATGATCAATATGGATATTTTTGAAATTCGATTCGGTTTTGGTTCCAATTATTTGATTCGGCATGGTTTGGTTCTTCGTTTTTGAATAGATGTGCCCATGCCTAGTTGGAAGCGTCAGTTGTATGTAACTGATATCTTCTTTGGTCTTCCATCCTAATAAAGTTTGCTTTTTAATGATTATTCCTTCTATTCCTTCATTTCTTGTTCTTATTTGTTATCTATGTTACATGGAAACAAAAGCGGGTACGCGGAAGCGGAACCGTGTGGAAGCGTAGAAACAAAATTCTTTTTAAAAATAGGAAGTAGGAACGTGTTGGAAGCGTATATTCAAATATATATATATATATATATTAAATTTATAAAATATATAACTAAAAATTATATGATTCAAATTAAAAAATGAATCATTTATTCATTTATACTAAATTAAATGAGTTCATATTATAATTGTGAATATATATATAAATTAAATATATAAACATTATTATCCAACTAATTATTTTTTATATTTTGAAATAAATGATATAATAGATTTGAATGTATATGATATATCTTTGATAAAAAAATCTAGTGCATAAAGATAATTTCTAATATTAGTTTTTAATATTTTCATATTTCTATTTTCTCTATGTTAATAATTTTAAACTTTAGATTTTATATAAAAATAAAATACATGATTTCTATTTTTTTCATTTATGACATTGTATTATTTTAAATAGAAGCGTGATTCCAAAATGGAATCGTAAGGTTCCAACATGTTTTCGAATAGGATAATTTAGAAGCATTTTGGAAGCAAGATTTCGTAAGCTTCCTCAAAATTCCAATTCCGATTCCGGTTCCAAAGCGGGAAGTCGACGTCCGACGATCGTTGTTTGGTTTTGTGCAACCTAGATTATAATTCTCTGTAAATCTTTAGCTTTTGGTCTTTGGTTTTGTTTCCAGGGATGGTCTGTTTGTCCGCCAGCTTATGTTCCTAGGGATATGTCTTTAATTTGCCTGTTTTGTTTCCGAGAGATTGTATCTCGCCGGCTTTGTGTCAAAATCTGATATAATCTTTTGGTTAACTAAAAGAGAAACGACTCCTCGATCACGAATGACCAACTCAGTAATCAGCATATACAAGCACGGTTTAAATACAAGAAAAAAAAATCAACCTCATCGACGATCCCATGAACTCAAGCCTCTCATATTTCTATGATCGCAAACCCACAAAAGAATCATACAAATATAAAAGACTTCTTTGATATTGGTCGCAGCAGATACCCTGATGAAACTTCGAGATGAGTATGAAAAAGTTAAAAGTGAACCACCTTCATTACTTGACAGGGACGCAATAGGAAGAACTGAGAAGTGGAGGCAAGACACGCACTAAGTGAGGACCCTGTGGATTGCTTCTTACGTTTTCTTCTTCAACGTTCGGCAAACTGAGCTGAGGAGGACGCACATAACCCGCTACTAATGGGACACATAGTATCGAGATTACTACTCTTGAACCTGTAATATATTTAACCGCCCAACAAAAGAAAACAACTTATCATCATTTGTATTTCTTGCAATAAAACAAGTGAGAAGAAGAACATATTAATTTACCTTGCTCTTCTGAGAGAGACACATGACCTCTCTTCCTACCCGCAATCATCCAATTCTCCGAGTTGGCATTGACTTCGTATAACACTTCATCCTTGTGTCAATAAAACAATAACCGATGAACATGCCGATATTTTACACAGGAAGCTACATCAACTAGCTCGATCTGGATTATGAACATGACTTACATGTTGTTGTTCTAGGGCTTCACTTCCCTTAAGCTCTTTCAGCCTTTCGACTCTCCACTGCATCGTAACAAGTTTCCCGACCCTAAGACCATCAGAAGAAAGTGGGAGAAATCCCACTGTAAGGCAAGGATCAAGCACTGGACGCTGCAAAACGATGGCGCTCTTGAACACCAAAGCTCTCCTTTCAGAATCAGCTTCAGAGTAATCTGCATCCACTGGTTTGTGTGCTCCAGCGGCTCTATCACCATGGATTTCATATTTGATATTCAGAATGCTCTCTGGTAGTTGCAAAGCTTTCCCTTATGTTGTGCAAACAATTAGTTAGTTTGCAATAAATACAAGTATGCAAATGTCATTTAAATGACTTATGGAGGAAAAGAACAAGTCAGGGTTCTAGAGTTTTGATACGGTGTGGATCTTCCCTATACACTCTATGTTACATTATCTTTTATCACACTTTCTTGGTAATATTATGTGCACGTTGCCGAAACCAGTAATAGCTTCCAGATTTCAGATGCGCTATCAGTTAAACTGTGTTTGACCACAAGTAAAATCTAAAGTAAGAAACTGAGTCATATTAATAGTTATCTGGAATAGGAATACCTGAGGACATCGTCTTCTCTAGGGATATACTGAACACAACGGCTGCTCTAGATCCCGGAGACACAACAAGGGGAAAGAATGTAGAAGTAGGTCTTCCATCACTTTTTCCATGAACAAATCCTTCTTGAAGATCAAGCCAAGCATCAAGGACTATCAAGTTGGCCTTGACAAGGGAGTGTAGCATAACCTGTAAACAGGGATTATTTGTTTAATAAGTTAATAGCCTTGAGTGAACGTGGATAAGAATGAAAGGACTGAGAGAGGTTAAGCATAAAAAAAAATCAATTTGAAAGAGCTCAAGCTGGTTACCTGCAAGACCAAAGTGCCATCATTGCATTTGTTTACCACCCTTGTAGTCACGTCAAAAGGGTCAGTAAAATGTGCGGCTACAGTTCTGCTCACATTACAAAATCATAGGGAAATCTGATGAGGAAAGATTTGACCGGTGATGTGGAACAAGAACAAAGATGATCAGATTTGTCATAACAAGAAATAAATACAAATACCTCTCAAATATCTGGTTATGATGAACCCCAAATTCAAGTTTCAAAGCTACAGTTCTCATTCCCTCTAGAATATCTTGTTTCAGCGGAGTGACTGTTAACGCAAAATAAATACGATCATTGGCATGTGGATGTGACAAGAGACATGTGATAATCAGAAAAGTAGTTTATTGCTGCAAACCTGAAGATGACCCTCTGGCAAGCTTTTCACTCAATGCACGAACAGGAACCCACAGAATAGAACTCAAATTGCTTGCCCATTCTGAGAAAACTATTTTACCATCACAGAGATTTAGGACCTCTGAATCCTTTTTTGGAGAGACAGGGCTATCTTCTACAGAAACTTCATCTTTTGATGCACCAGCATCACAATCTGTTTCTACGTATCTCTCCATTTCAATGCCGTATGAGTCTTCAATCTTTAGCCCCGGACCAGTATCAATGTGCAAGATGGCGCCTTTCAGTGAGTAATTAATAGGATGTACTATGATACCAATCCACTGGGCCTCATTTATAAGCAGTGCAGAAGATACAGCTGAAGCAAGATCAACCAGAGCTCTTGGTTTCGAAACCTAAAGAATAAGATGTCTATCATATCAACCAAGGAAACAAATGTCCATAAGAGTATCACTACTCATGAACGTAAGTAATGATTTTCTACTATTCCACAAGCTGTAATATATTCTTAATATTGTAGATCGTATACCTTCAGGATAGGTCTGGTTGGCTTTTCATAACTCATGAAGTCATCAGTATCTGCAGGACCACCTTTTGAAAAGCTGTGAGACCTGAATCTCAAAAGCCCAATCTGACCAGTAACGACTCCCAAGACATAGGAACCAGGTTTTTGTGGAGGCAGAGCAAATGTGATAGTATTCCTTCCGGGCTTTAGCACAGTTGCAGAAGAACTTTTTAAAGCCTGAAACCCAATTCAAATACATAGTTCTTAAGAATGTGAAATTCGATAAAAGAACATTCATGTCTAATGGAGGCAAACCTGGCCGCCTTCGTCGGTGTTGTTGGTGGCTACTAAGGTAAGACTAAGGAAATCAAGGGTGATATCATCAGGAAAGCCACTCCACACAGTAACTGATAGAGTTCCAGGGTCTCCATCACACAACTGAAGCGGAGGGCCAGTATTTCCAGAAAATGTGATCAATGACGACACATCTAAGGGAACTGGGTTTTTCATTTCACTGTGTGCTAGATTAACAACCTCGATCTGAAAAGCTTTCCGCTCCTTGGGCGAGAATAAACCCTTATCCAACGAAAGTAGCCTAACACAAGATGACATGTATCCAGCTTGATCATTAAGATTCTTCTGACACTCAGCTAAATTGGGCAAGACTTCTGCCAGTAAATCTTGCCATCTTTCACCCGCATAAAGGGCACAAACTTTTTCATAAGAGTTTGCAGCCAAATCATATTTCCCGTGCTTAAAACAGACAGCTGCAATTTCACCATCAAGAACGACTCCATGCCTCTTCCACCAAGAACGGTGATAGTTTTCGGCAGCACCTTTGGTTAGATTAAGATATTTATGCTGCCACAACAAAAGTTATACATGAGAAGCTAAAAGAAAGAAAAGAATCAAAATCAGAAGCTTCACTATCCATATGTAAATGGCTTGCGCATTTGAACTTCCCATTTACGCTACCTCGAAATCCTGAGTAGAAGACAATGCCTTTAACAAATCTTGATCTGAAATGGTAACCCGCAGAGCGTGCTCAGCTGCAACAAAAATTTCAGCAAGCCTCATGGGCCTATCTAGCGGACTCTCGAAATTTCCAGGTGAAGAATTTGTTCTTGACATGGGAGGTGCTTGTACTTTAAGTGATGAAGGTGTTCTCGGAGACGCTTCAAAACCTGATCTGTCAGAATATATAAACATATCATTTGAGTTCTTCAAAGAATAACAAAAGGTGATGATTTGCAATACTTCCTGGAAGTTTCAAAAACATTTGAAAATAAGTGCTAACACATTTGAAAACAATAAGAGCTAAAGGATATGAATTGAAAAACAAATCATTACCCTTCTGTAAAACCTGGGCGGCCATCAAATATTTCAGGAATATTTCCAGTAGAAAGAGAAGCCCTTCTTCTGTTAGCCACACGTAGAAGGACGGATGGTTCAAGGGGTAAAGGTTTCCGTTGAATACCAAAGTGCTTGGTCCTTGAAATAGCTTGAAGAATAGTCTGTACCAAAACTAGGAGATAAGCATTCAAAAAAAAAACAGAAGGTATATATATTACGCAGACCTAGATCTCATGTACACTACGTACACTGGTAAAACAAAATAATGTCAGTTTTGACAAGAAGCTATGCAAGCAATGTTAACTCTTAGCCTGAATCTAAAGCACGATTGGCTTCAATAAGAATGCTATCGGATAACACAATCACGCATACAGAATATGTAGCGTACCTTTTCTTTTTCAAGCACCGCAGAGGAAGCATCTGGTGGAAGAGATGGCCAGACTGCCGGTTTTGGCCAAGGCAGCATACTGAGACAAGCACTGCCCAACAATTGTGTATATGTTACTACATAGTTCAAGCAAACAAAGACTTGCTTTGTTTTGGTAAAGTGAAGAACTGGTTGACCTTTTCTTCACAAGAAGTCATTGAGAACGATTTTTTCTAATTAACAAGTAAACGAACATACTATAACTAAAATAGACTGGTACCTGTTAAGTGGACTTTTTTCTATGTCTGTTCCATATCCTATCAGATATCCAAGTCTCATGAACTGCAATGAACATAAAGACACTTGAAAATATTTGTCTTATTAAACTCATATTCGACTAACAAAACAACACAACAGTGCTTGGACATGAATTAACAAGTGTGGCATCACATAAAACAAACTACTACATAGACAAACGCAATACCACCTCAAACATAAATATTAACGGCGAAATCCATTCAAATTGAGAAACAAGGATTGTATTCATTCTCATTTTGAAAGCAATAATATTTTACCTTGACCCGTGCAAGGGAATAGAGATCACCCTGAAGACGGTAGAATTCCTTCTCAATATCAGGTGCAACACCTCCATCATGGTGATGAGAAGCAGTTGCATCGAGCAGCGCTAAACATGCAGTAATTACCCAAATTTCACCCAAACAGAAAGGCAGCACACTCTACAAAAATATAGAAAGATGAGGAAAAATAAGGTTGGTCAAATCAACAAATCAGAGTTATGATAATAAGACTTTCTTAAGTACAGTATAGTCTACCTCATGGAGGGTCAAGGCCTTTGCAAAACTGATAACGAAAGAGTATCCCCTGGACGAAACTTCAGAAGGACGATTCAACTTGAACAATAGCTGCAATAAAAACACATGCAGGAAATCTGATGAAAGTGTTGATACGCAAATAATGCTACAATTGTGAAAGTAAAAAAGGACACTGATCAATATGATGGCTCTTGTGTACACCAACCCTAGATTGACAGGCAAAGAGATACTGTCTAAAATCGAATTCTCTAAAAGAATCATCTTGCACAATCCGTGTCAATGGTTTGCTTCCTGGTTTCAGCAGGGTAGCTTGGTCATCTTCACTATCGAATCCTCCAAATTCCCTCTGTTTTTCAGTCATATTAACTGCATCGTAGTTAATGCATGACAAATTATTTTTTTTCAGAAAAAAACTCGGATAAAGATAGATGTAAGGTCATATGCAGAATACTAATAAATATACCAAATAGACAAAATCGTGGATTTTTATTGCCACAGATAAGCAAGAGAGAAACACAGGGGTAGGAAAAGAACCTGTTTCCAAATAGCAAAGCTCTAATTCATCATATTCACGTAATGCATCTTCAAGAAGATGAGCCATCTCAAATATAAAAGCCAAACTTTCCTGAGACAGAATAGAACATTATGAGCTTAAAGAAAATGAGTAAAGTTTCATCAAATGCGACTGTAAGGCCCAAAGATGGTATTTCTAAGCTTAACAGATAAGCATTCTTCTCATACTACTACGGAAGATAACAGAAGGGGCACATAATTCTCCATCTCAACTTTACCAAAACCGTATAAAATCACGTTAGAGAAAGGAAGAAGCAGGATTTTGAACCATTTATTCAATCTGCATAGCAGTCACATTGGGAAGAGAGAAAACCTTCAGGATGAAGAAGTTACAAAAGTTCCATATTGGCATAAACCGCTGCTCGGTGAGCTTGCGTATCTCATCCTCGTAGAATAGAACGCGCCTATCCAAGGTATTCCTGATGCACTCGGTAATCTTTAATTCTAGATCCTCCCAAAAATTTGCGTTGGGGCTATGCATATCCAGCTTACAGCACCTTAAAAGTATCGAAAAAATTATCATAAGAAGACCATCAGTGGCATACGAAAATTCAGTAAATCTGATCAAGCAAATGAAAATGTGCCGTAGTGTCCAACTCTTCTGCATTTATCTTCAGTAACTAGTCTACAGATAACTTCATTCCAATTAGTGCGATTTTGCAACTGTTTATCCTAATCTACTTTTGTTAGAAATCATATTTCAGTAGGAGCAATCAAGCCTCTTTGAGAATATGGCATGGTTTAACGTTGCTTCCTGGCCACATGTATTGAAACAAACCAAAAAAAACACTGCCCAATCTGCCAGCCTAACCTTTCTCTCTTTTTAGAACTGAAATCAACTTCAAGCTTGGCATATACTTTCTTGACAGATTTAGTTGCGTGATCATTACTAGGGTGAGCCTTAGATACAAATACAATAAACCATTCCCTCTCATCGTTCTGAACAATTAATTTCAGACGTGGTTTAAGAATGTTTTTAAACTCATCAAGATCCTGCAATGCCAAAGATATAATAACTGAGCCAAATAAGTAATACTGGGAAAATAACCAATATAGCAAAGAAAAGAGAGAATTCAAACCACACGATAACAAAAAGAGAAGTACCTCACAGGTCACAAGAACTATAGTTGCATATGGTTCTCGGAACCAGAACAGATACTGTTCCTGCGGAGATCGACTGCGAAGTCTGGCGTCAGTAGTTAATATAAACTCAACGGGCAAGTTCTCAACAAGCACCGGATTGCGAGTCTTGTTTGTCAAGAAGGCTCTTTTCAATGGCTGATGTTCTTCAAACAAACCTTTAACCGTGGGCCACAGATCACTCACATCTTCAACTGTAACAAATGTGAAGCTAAGTAAGATTCACGGAAACAAAATGAGAAAAAGTCAAGTAGAGTTACAGATATCATAAACAAAAGCATAATCCATGGAATCTCTAGTCATGACTCAGCTCTCAGCATAAAATGCAATCAAATGGAGGAAAATCTTGGCAACAAAAATTTTAATCTCTGAAGACTTGAAAAATCTAAGATCGCATGGTGAAAGCTCTTTAAGGGACTTCAACTACATTGGGAAACTTCCAGTTTTACATGATTTCTGATTACAGAAAAGATGATCCGATGAAAGCAAACAATATCTAACCATCAGATCGCAAAATGTGGCAAACGAGAACAAAAGTAAAGGAGTATCACTGATCTATTCCTAAACGACGAAGTGGTATAGAGCATTAAAGCTACACGAACAAAAATGAAATCGGAAAAGCTTACCGGCGGCGACGATGCGATCGCAGGAAGTCTTGACCGTATGGAACTGAGTCAAATAGTTCGCCATCTGAAATTGCTCGACGCTTGAATCTTCGACTCGGTCTAGCTCAGTCAGATTCGGGAAGGCTAATTACTCTCCAATTAAAAATCAAGGTTCAGGATTGCTCTTCGGTAAACCGTTTCCACCTAGAACCCAATCGATTTTTTTTCAACAGAACCGAATCGGGTTATCAAAAATTATACGGGATTAGTTGAAATTTTTTAAATTATTTTAATGAGATACTAAATAAAGACAATTACACTTGGACACACTTGATAAAGTAATTTCACACAATTTGACCCAAAAAAAAGTAATTACACAATCACACCATTTTAGCTTGTGTTACACTTTCTAATTTCTGCAAAGACAATATTTATTTATATCCCTTAACTAAGCACACAAAATCACTTCTTCCCCTAACAGTACAATTCAGACAATTAAAAAAACAAAAAACTTCGAAATTGACTAACTTCTCCATATAGTTTTTTCACAATTCAAACTGAATTTTTAAAGGTTTTCATCTACTATAATTTATAGATCTTGATACAAAATAATATAAAATGTCTAGGTGGGTATTGGGATTGGTTAGCAGGTTTATAAGTAAATTGGAAGTGGTTCATTGGACTGGAATAACGTATGTATTAAGATACTTCAGTGGAACACAAAATCTGAAATTATGCTTTAGAAAAAATGAGGTATTTAGGGTTGAAGATTTTTTTAATGTGGATTTTGCTTCAGATTTGGACAAGAGACAATCAATCTCGAGTGATATTTTCATGGTTGAGAGGAGTACAATCAGCTGGATATCAAGTCTACAAAGTGTTGATTCTGTCAACGACTGAAGCAAAGTGTATTGCACTAGTTGAGTTATCAAAGAAGGAATATGCTTAAGGGGCTTAGCAGAAGTGCTTGGATTCAAGTAAGACACGTTGGAGATATCGTATCTCTCAAAGTGCATTGTGTCTAACAAAAAAAAAGTGTATTACAAGAGGTTTAAGCACATCAGCAGAAAGATGCACTTCATCAGGGATATTATCTCTTAAGATGATGTAATTGTGAAGAAGATATGTACTTCTAAGAATCTTACGAATATATTAACAAAGGTGGTTCCAGTTAAGAAGTTTAAGGAGGCAATGGACTTCCTTGGGATTTCCGAACACTAAAGAGCATCAAAATCGGTTAGGAAAGCATAAGTTTGTTTAATATAAATAGTGGATTGTGTTTGATGTCATCAAGGTGGAGTTTGTTGGTATATGTTAAAGATTACGTTAAGAAATCCGTTAGGGACTTCGTCAAGATTTGGTGATGGAAATCAAACAAGATCGTATAACTTAAACCAAGACAATGACGTCATATTAAGGAAAGAAACTATCATTTTTATGGTGTTATAGAAATTGATAGGATCCTGAAAATAGTACGTCCATGAAGTTGTAGAAATTGGAACTATTTTAAAAATATTTTTACTAGGATTATGGAAATGGAAGAATGTCTTAATCCAACTAGATTAATATGTAATAAACTTCTTTTATATAAGAAGAGTTTGTGTGGTCTCTTCTTTCTAATGCAAGTAAACCGAATTGTAAGATTATAATTTTGCCTCTCGTTAGGTCCTAGAAATGTAACCATTCTTGGTGAACTTTAAGTGAAAAAATGTTTGTGTATATTTTTGCGTTCTTCTTCTGATTTAACTATACTTTTAACTCATGTCGATGAGTTTTTCAGAAAATATATCTACGAATTTTTGTGTTTGATTCTTTTTCTAGGTCAAATTGTTTGTCATATTAAAAAAAAAAAAAAAAAAAAAAAAAAAGAATCTTTTAAGTTTGATAGATAACTAAAAGACAAAAAAAAAAAAAAAGACTATTCGATTGATACATAATGACTTTTCTTTGGCAAACAAAAAAAAAAAACTAAAACACAAAAAAATTGTAGAAGAAGAGATCATTTGATATCCTATTCGAAATCTGGCTATAGAGATATTAACCATGGAAACGGAAACCTTGGCCAAGCTATAACTAAACCATGACCACTACTAATACGGTTGTAATTATCGATTTTGTTCCATGGTAGCACTTTAAATATATTGTATTAAACAGTATCTTGCTGTTTCGAGTCATCTTGATCGCTGATTTGAATAATTCGAGTTTGAGGGTAAAATTAACTAGATCAACTTTTTACTTGGATCAATTTCAATAAAGAAGTTATAGACCGGATAGATGATTCAATATAATGATCCAAAACTCTCCATTTCTCACATCATCTCAACCGCTATGTTCTCATTTCCTAATATATTTGAAACTTTCGTCCTCATTTAACACGGTGTGTTGTACTTCATATGAATAATCTTTTCTTTTTTAGGTAAAATGTAAATAATACTTTTGGTTAACATAACAATACTATCACATTATAATCACAATTTCAGTTTATATAGATATCATAATTAGAGCACTCTAAACGTTTCATATATTAATAGTGATAACTTTATATTTCATCTAAGTGGTCCGTAAACATATGACTAATATTGTGACGTATTTTATGCACCGTAGGGAAGTCAATACCTTTTATGATTGGTATAATTCAAATGGAATTTGACTTATTTTAGGCTTATTATTGTCAACATTTTCCTTATATTGATATGTTCTCAGTAATTGCCTTTTACATGGTTTACACACCAGAAAAAAAACTATTCAAGATAAACCAATATAAAGTTTCCATAATACACCACCTAAAAATGTGTATAATATGTACTCAGTCACGCAATCATATTTCATAACTTACTATGAATACAAAAATCAATCTGACATTTCAAATTGATCCAGATCTTTGCAAACTTTCTGGAAATAAATGCAATTTTACACTTGCAACCATGAGTAAAGAAATATATCTAAAAATTACATAAAGTGATTTAAACAATGAGAATTCAGCCAAAAAAAAACATGAACTTTGCACGAATTGCCAAATAAAACTTGAACTCGAAGCTGACCAAAAAAATATCGTACTTTCTTTGACTTTTTAACTTTATTTGAGAACTTATCATTGACTCGCCATTTTAGCACACCGTGATCTTACAGTGTGTACGCCGTTATTTTAACGTTAAATATCGACGTTAAGTGAAACGACGTCGTTTTGTGTGCATTGAAACGACGTCGTTTTGTGTGGCATTTAAAACAAAAAACATGTTTTTTCCCAGGAATCGAACTCAAGAACTCCAAGCCAAACAACATGGTCCTTTGCCACTATGCCGACGACACTTCTGGTGAAATCTCTAACATTTTTTTTAATTGAGTATCCAAAAAAACTTTAAAAACCTTAAAATTTTACAAATTCTAAAATTAGAAATGTTTTAAAACTATTAAAATAAAAAATAAATGACAAATAAATTTTACTTTTTTTGCTAAAATTAATTAAAAAATTCATAAAAATTTAAAAAATCCAAAATGCGAAAAAACTAATTATTAAAAAGATGACAAAAAATAATGATTAAAATAATTTAAAAATATTTTTATAAAAATTAATGTATCTAAGATCATTTGTGTATTTTATCTTAAATACATTAATCATACGAAAATATAGTGTGATAAACATAATTTTGTATATTATCTTACATGCATTCATTTATATAAGATTTTTCAAATTTATTTTATTATTAATTTTAATTTTTTGCATTTGAACTTTTTAGCTTTTTTATTTTTATTTTTTGAAGTTTTTTCGTTTTTTATAAATTAATATATTTGAGATAAAATTGATACATTAATTTATATACAAATAGGTTTCAATTTTTTTAATCATTAAATTCAATTCGTAGCATTTCTTTGAATTATTTTAGATTTTTGAAATTTTTAATGTTTTGTTTTTTTAAAAAAAATAAACATTTGTAATTTCAATTATAATTTTATTTTTTCAGAATTTTCTTGAATTTTTAAGATTTGTTTTGAATTTTTAAAATAGAATTTAGATTTTTTGAGATTTTTTTGATACTCAATAAAAGAAGACATGTTAGAGATGTCCTTAAAAGTGTCACTAGCACAGTGGCAAGAAACCTACTAATTTGACCACGAGTTCTCAAGTTCGACGCGAGTGAACAACATTTTTTTGATAATAAAAACAGGTAAAACGATGTCGTTTCATCCCATCTCAAAACGACGTCGGTTTACTTAACGACATTTGTAAACGTCGTTTAGTCATTCTGTCAAGTTTACTAACGGCGTGTTTAATTGGCAAGTCAACGATAACTTACTGATTAAAGTTTAAAAGTCAAATATAGTTCAGTGTTTTTTTGACCAGTCAATATGTTCGTGTTTGTTTTGGCAATTCATGTAAAGTTGGAGTTTTTTTGGCCGAATTCCCTTTAAACAATATTACCTACAATATATTCAATATATTTAATTCTCTTACTACTTTTCCGAGGTTTTAGTATTGACAGATCTATGTTCTACTATATAGGTTCCTTTACTACCTTTTCAATCAAGAACATATTATTATGTAACAATATATTTTATAAATAATTATGTATTTTCATTATTTAAAAATCGTCTCATCATGCGGTCTTAACCTAGTTTTTAAGAAACTGCGATTACATTTGTCAGGTTGTAGACGAAAATATCAATTTAAAAAAATACACATGTCCCTTTTAAAAAAGAGAAGTATATCTTGAGAATAACCTTATATTAAGGGAAATTGTCAAAAAAAATATCACTTTTGTTGTACCACTTTTCAAAAATATCTTAATCACTTTTATCCTTGTTTTTTAAGAGAAAAAACACAATTATAACCTTTGGGTTAATTAATCTAAGACTTAAGGTTTAGAGTTAAGGGGTGGTGTATGGTGGAGGTAGGGTCTAGGAATGTAAAATTTAGGATTCTAATTAATTTTTTAAAAAAAATTGTCCCTTAAAAAAATGATATTTTTGAAATGTCTCTTTAATGAAGGTAAAAATGAAAAGTGGTACAAGAAAAGTGTTATTAATGTGGGATCCCTTATATATTAATTGGGGAACATTGGAAGAAGAATAACCTTTAGAATGTAAGTTATTTACAGATGAACCTGCTGACGTGTCACTTTGTGAGGCTTTCTCAGGATCATTTATGGATTACCCTTTCATTACTAGATTAATTACGATTTATTGCCACTGAGATATATTGGACATCCCTAAATTAATGTAACGTTTTTATTACATTTTCTTTTATGCATCACATGACCTTTTTCATATTAAAAATAGTCGTATTTTTCTTTTCTTCTTTGACTGAAGGCTTAAAACAGTCGTATTTGTTGTCATATCAAATACATTCACACTTTTTATTGGTCCCAATGATCTTATTTTTTGTTCTGCTGGCAAGGTCTTTGTTTATAATGTGAAAGAAACAAAAACATACATGAAATTCATTTTATCAAACGTAATTTTGTAAACTTACGGTTAGATTAGCAATCAATTTGTTAATTTCTTAAAGTAACATGTTAATGTTAATTGACCATCATATATTACACACAACTTGATCACATTTTATCGATGTACCATTTCTTTTAGGAATTCATTGGTTAGGTTTTATATATTATTAGAGCAAATAATCCACATACGCAAGTTTGTAAATAGTTTTTTTTTGTGCTAACAAGTTTGAAAGTTAATAGTTATTAGTCTAGATTATATATTCGTGATTTAGATACATGAAGTTTTCAAAAGGTGTAATCATATTGGCATTTCAAATATAGAAGAGTAACCTTATTTTTTTTTTCCATTGAGGAATGTAGGTGACCACATAACTATAGAGTTTATTAAACTTTCTATATTCTCACTTTCTAATAATCCCGAAACCTTGACTGATTTATATGAATGGTGTGTAAGTCACGCAAATGTGTATTTAGATTTGGAATTTAGTTAAAAATTGACTACAATTACTAAGAGCATTATTTTGTTTCTTTATCTGACCAATTAACTTAATTAAAATTTATGGATTTATCCAATAGCTTCCTAATTAACATTAACATATATATTATTATACATTTAATGGAAGATACACGTAATAAGTATCATATATTATTTATTAATTACTAAAAGTGTTGAGTTGTACTATATAAAGAATACTACATTAACCAAAAATCCATTCCAAGTTACAATCCTCTGTAAATATTTCTTCATAAAAGTTTCGTATTTACAATGGCGGGTTATTATATGCATTCCTCATACATATTACACGAGATAGAAGAATTTGTTTTTCATGCATGTATTTATTGTCAATTTATCAATTCATATATTTTTATTAGTTGCAAAGTATATGTAATGAAAAATCTTATGTAAATTTGATATTTTAATATAAATCTCACCCCGCGCAAGGCGTGGGTCTTAACCTAGTACAGTATTACACAAAATGCAATTACATTTAATTATTTCTCTAGCAAACTCAGTAATGGCATTTAAGTAATTTTGCACTAATCATAAAACATACTAAATCACGTAAATTCAATTCCTATTTGCATGCATTTCTCACGTTATCAAACTTAACTTATTACTAATCATAGTTGGTTTTATAACCGGTTTATTATCTGGTAAGCTGTGCAACAATATTGTAATGATCAGTCGATCTAATTCAGACTGCGCTGCAAACGAGCCTTGAAAGAGCCATCTCTGATCTGAGTAAATATCATCTTTTCAGACATGTAAATAATTAAGGGTCTTTCAATCAACAATGGGGTAGTTTGGATCCTAAAATTGTATACGTGCCATTGTCATAGTCAAGAAATGATTGGGATTGGCAAACAAATGGAAATTATTAGGGCAGCTCTGCGTTAAGTTCAATTTCTGATTAATTGAGGGGCTAAAACAAACATGTTAAAACTGTGAGTGAAGTCCAATAAATCTAGATAGTTAAGGTGACGGCTAAGTTGAACAGTATCTTTGTGCAACGGACCAAAATTGATTTCAGCCTCTCAGTTTTCTCGGTCAAGATAGATCCTATTCTTTGAAATTTCAAGTTAACCATTACCAATTGCTTTTTTTTTTGTTTTTTGACAAAGTACCAATTGCATAGAAAGGTGTGTGAATCTTATTAAATAAAAAACACATTATGTACATAATCATATGAATCTACCTGTATTTAATAATATTAAATATTTGTGCATGCTTACTATTATTTTCTTATTTATCAATGTGAATCAGGGCCGGTCCTGGCCTAAAGCCCATAAAGGGGCGCCAATTGAGCAAAAGGTTTCTTTAGTGTAGTTGTCTAAGATCTCGTATTCTTTTCACTGCAAGTGATGGGTTCGGCTTTTGTGTTCCAGCCCCAAAAGTCCTCATTTTGATATTGATAACAAATAAAGGAGGAAATAATTAAGATGTGACCAATGTATAGCATCGCTCTCTACAAGAATATTAAATAAAAACCCAATTATTTGTTTCCTTTACTCTAACAATCTTTTATATATTAGTTTTCACTATCTTACCATTTTTATAAAATGTTTGTGTCACCCACTTTTAGTTAAGTGTAGTTGGCATTAGTGCTTCTTCTATATAAGTCTCTTCTTTTCTACTTTTTTTTTGTGATTATTATAACCTATTTAAAGAATCTCAAAAATCTAAACAAATACAAGATTTAGTGTAAATTAGATTATGTTTTCTGAATATCTTAAAATGCAATAAAATTTACAAATTTAAGTCAATATCAATTTTATTTAACTCAGTATATATCTAAAAACAAAAAAAACATACACATATATATATAATATGTGAGAATGTTGACATAAGAAATTATAAAACCGGTTGAGATGTTAAAATTCCTTACAAAATTAGATTGTTGCATTTCGAACATAGATATTACTTAATGCATATTACTAATAATTATTTTTTTTCAAAATTGAAACTTCATAAAAATTATTTATGTTTTACGAGTAATTCGATAATATTTTTAAATATGAACTATCTAAAACTTTTGATTGTAAAATTGATTACTGGTTTTGCAAAAAGAAATGAAATTTTTTTTATTGATACCTATATTTATTTATGAAAATAAATTTTAATTTATTAATATTTACATTATTCTAACGACATACTTAAAAGTTCAAAAAATATATATATTTAAAGGGCATCATTTTTTGTTGCGCTTTAGGCGCCATTAGAGTCCGGACCGGCACTGAATGTGATATATGAAAGAGTCGTGATTTTCTTTCTGTACAGTTGAGCTAACTCTTGAAAACGTTATTCATACAACTGCTTGGATCGGGGAAAATAATTGTTGACTTCAGTAAACTTGGAGTGTAGTGCTGACATATCCGAGGTGGGATCACGTGGCTATAAGTGAAGACTTGATTCGTCCACGAAGGATATGTTCGAATCTTGGTCTCCTCCTTGTGAGGCTCATATATCGCCACCTCACCGACTTAAAATCTACTGCAAGTAAATATTTGTACTGATCCAAGCACCAAACCTCTTGGTTTCCAGAATCACAGTAACGAGACCAAACGATCCTCTCCTCATATCACGATCTTTAGCCATAAAATATATTTGTAAATTGACAATAAGATCACTAATTTTGGTGTTTTTTTCTTCACTATCAAAATACAATGAAGGTGTGGAGTGAACCACAACCTTAAAATGAACCGACTTCGTACAAATAACAATGTCTCAGTTAATTCATCAAGTTTAGTTAAGGGTTATTATTGGTTTAAGATTTTAAAATAGTTTTGATGATTTTAGAAATTAAAGAGTTTATTAGACTTAGAAAGAATTTTAGATTTTCTTAAAATCCCGTTGAAGAATTTTGTAGATTATAATGATTCTTTTGCTAATAATGAGAAACTTTTGTAGATTTTTTGTCTCTGTATCGAATAATATGAATGTTGCATTTGTTATATACACGTAAACGGTAAGATACTTTATTTGAACATTAGCTGAATTGTTTAAATAAATAAATGATATTTTGCTCAAAATATATTAAAAAAAATGATATAGATAAGTAAGTGATGATGAGGAGACAAGACTGACAAAAGTAATCGACTAACGGCACCATCCTGAGCAAAAAGGATTATCAGAAATCAAAACCTTCTGAGACAGCCACGTGTGGAACCTAGGCTACTTCTTGAGTAAATAAAGTATATCGCGAAAGAACTTGATTCGTTACATAGACTCTTGCTCCAAAAAAAAACTGTTTTATTCATTTATATCTAAAAAAAACATGTGATTTTCATTTCTCATTGCAAATATTTTAGAACTTTTAAAAGATTCTTTCCTCAGATATAATCACTATTGGGGTTCATAGTATAAAGGAATATAAAAACACTAGTAGGGTTAAAATGACTACTATATTGGGTTTGTGATATTTGGTCTCTTTCATTTCTAAAATTATATTTATAAGAAAAAAAATTATATATTTATTTTGAAGGAAATGCAGATGCTATTAAAAAAAATGTAGGAAAAGAATAGTTTCGGTAGAGAGCTTTTCCTTTATCTGGTTTAAAATGACATTAATGTGATTCATAGCATAAAAGAAAACTAAAAACAATCAGTTAGCGAGATGCCATTATATATCATAAAGATGTTGTGATACAAAGCCGGCTTTGTCTGTAACTAGCAAAAAACAATCAGTTAATCATGCAAAGGCATCTTTACCAAATAACTACATGATCTCTTATTTTGAACAGAGAATTAATTGTTTTTGTTTTCAAGTATGACATACATAAATGAAACAACTTAAACAGAAAAAAAGTTTGAGAATCAAACTATGCCTTAATGTATTTATTTATTTTTCTTACAATATACTATTATTTACTGGTAATTTCTGCTTTGATTAGCACAAAACAATTTTTAGTGAAGATATGACATTTTTGTGAACATGGAGCACATAGAAACAATTGGAGGTTACTTTTGCTTTTCTCCATTTAATGTTCGTGGCCCTTTCCAAGACATGGAGCAGATAGTAAAAACACAAAAAAAAAATGAAACTCTTAGAAATTTCACTCTCCTGGTACTCTGACTTGGATCAGTGAGTGTCGCAAGTTTGAGATACCAAATTGACCGATTTATCCTCAGTCATGAATTAACTGCTCTGGTTTTTTTGGAAAATCATTAATCTGTTAACAAGACCTAGATAATACCAAAAATCCATCCAAGAAGTAATTCCCAATATCATATTTAAAAATAAAAATATTCAGTTTTTTTTTTGAGAAAAAGTATCCAGTGTTATATTTATGCTCTCATATTTTAACTTGTGACTTTCTTAATAATGTGATTCGTATTGGACCGATTGTCTTCTAAATCCATTGAGTCGTTCACTTGTGATCATCTGATCCTTATAACATATCTCTCATATTCTGGAAGGTAAAGATGCAAAACAATGTTCATCATTTCTTTTCTTTTACAAATAATATATCTTTGGGAAATCATAATTGTGGAGAACTATCTGAATTACAATGGGTCAAAAATTTGTTGCATTCTTGTAGCACATTAATAACAGACCTTTACTATATGGGAGTAATGTGGCTTTACATATGGCCACAAGTTTCTTCGTTTACAAACAAACGTACAACACCAGTTGCACACTTGCATTATACTTAACATTATTCGAAGCATCCATTTTTCATCACATACCAACTAGAAGTTATATATACTAAGGCACTTGCATTATACTAGAAGTTTCTTAGAAAAAAAAAAGCAACTAGAAGTTATATATTCACCAAACATTAAGACGTTCAAAATTTGTTTTTTTCTTCTAATATATTGATTTGCGATTTTCTTCTCCATTTTGAAATGTGATATTCAAGACATAGAGTTGCAAATTCTTTCTCGTCAACGCATATATCAATCTGTAAAGTATTTTTTTTTGGTTAATTGAATCAATCTGCAAAGTTCATAAAATAAACTAGATTTATCACCCTATAAAGTTATTTTAAAAAAGTCTCAAATAATTGTAGAACTCAAAAAGATTAGCAAAAACAGTATCCGGAAATCCACCACATTTTTTTTTCTGAAGTGCACATACTAGATGATGCATCTACGTGTGGGACATGTAACTATAGTCAGTAGATTTATTAAAAATTGAGTTACATCAAAGTTGTATATAGATAGAGCAGATAGGAACAATTGCCGGTTTACTTGTGCTTTTTTCCATTTAATGTTGGTGCCACTTTCCAAGACATGGAACACATAGTAAAAACAAAAAAAACTTTGGTATAAAATGACAAACCGGTGCTTTGTAGTATAAGAAATTTTCTTTATCAGTTATTGTCTAGAATATAGTAAAGATTTGAGGAAATGCTCTAAAGGTTATAACACATCTGAAATGGATAGTGGAAAGATCAAAAGCAACATAAACATATATACGGTAGATAATTTTATTTGAACAAGAGGGAGGAGACAGCAGCCACGTGTTAAAGAGTAGTAGCATGTTAGATGACAGAAAAAAAAACATACTCACGAGATTAAAACACACACACACACACACACACACTCTGTTTTTGTCCTTTCCACTGTCCCTGATCAAGGCGAAAATCGGCGGATCAAAAAAGAAATCTTTCGTACAAGAGATTCTTGTCTACCGAAAACTTGCACATAAAGTTCTCATCATGTACTATATTATAGACTCAGCAGCTCCTCTTCCTTTCTTCAGCTCTGTGTCTCTTTTGTCTCTTGAAAAAAAAAAGAAGGAAAAATGGCGAGAGAGATCTTCAAGAAGTTCATTGGAGGAGTTCTAGCAGGGATGGATAAAACAGTGGCTGCAAATTTTAAGGAGATGGAGAAATGTGCTTCTGAGATCAAACACGTTCCGTGGAAGAGGTTTGAGTGGAAGAGTCTTGGTTACGTTGGAGCCAAAAGAGTGGCTGAACATCTTAAGGAGAAACATCTACTTGAGACCCCACCAGCTGTTGTTGTTGTCGAAGAAGAAGATGGAAAGAAGCCAAAGACCTCTGTCTTCTCTGTCTCTCACCAAAAGTTTAAGCATGATTTTTGGGTTGGTGAGGCAAGATACCGCTACCTTAGATCGAATGGAAAGTCGAAGGAGATGTTCAAGGACTTCTCTGCTCTGCGTACAGCCTTTTGGAGAGACTTTGACAAGAGACAGTCTAACATTGACAAACGGGGCAAGGCAAAGGCAACAAAGATGAGAGATGATGCTTCTTATGCAAGGCCTTCTGAGATTCAGAGAGAAAAGAAGGAGGCTCAGGAAAAGGAAGATGAGGAAAACAGAGCCAATCCACCTCAGGAGATGCCGCCACCGCCGGAGACGCTGCCACCGGAGACACCACTGCCGGAGACACCACTGCCGGAGACGCCGCCACCTTCAGAGACTAGAGAAGCCGGAGACGACTCTGCCTCTGAGTGAGAAGTGAGAGAGAGAGGGCGAGAAGAAAGATGGAAGATTAGGGAGTTTTAATTTAGGTTTGCTGGTAGTCCTAATTAATTAAAAAAAAGGGGTATTAAGTAGTAGTATTAAATTAATTAATTAAGAAAAAGTGTGGTAGACTTTTTCTTAACTGATTGATTTAAAGCGTCTTATGTCTTATCTTATGGTCATCTTTGTGAAACTTTTGCTGGCTTTCAAATTAGCTCAAGAAAGAAACCTTTTAATCAGACGTTAATCTCTATCTAAATATTGCTGTGATCCACCATTTCACCTCTCTTCAACCCCACTTATCCCAGCAACCTTTGACGGAGGAGGAAGCGACTCAAGTAACACAACATAGGGATTAGGGAACCTGTCCAAACCAAACTTAATTAATCTATCTATGCTACCGGTTCAAAAGCCTAACCGGCTAATTCAATTTCAGAATAGAAACTAATGATCCATGCTTAATGTTATAAAATTGGACCTATACGAAGCCCAAAATAACTTCTTATAAATCACTTTTTTTTAAGCTCATACACGTTAAACATTTTGAAGATAAATGTCATGATTTGTTTCGAATATGCCTTGTTTGGCCGATAACTTTATGTCTCATTTGTAGAATATATAACTTTATATTCTTCAGATTTCAATTTCAATATCAATAAATCACACTTTCCAAACATAATTATATCCAAGCATACTTTTCTTAGATTATTTCCTAGGCACGTCAACGAAAACACAAATCTTATTTATAATTGGATTTTAGGATCCAATGTTTGGGTAGAAAGAGACAGATTCAACAAAAAAATAACCTTCTAAATACACAACGTGAAACTCATACCACAATGACTCGAACAGAGACATCCGATGCTGCAAGAAACAACTCAAATGTCAACAATCCGATGCTGAACACGATCCAATTATTTATCAATTATACACAAATAAATAAGCATTGACAATTCAAAAAATAAAATCGAAAATGATCTTTCAGTATACAATTTTTTAAATTTTATTGAGGAAAAAAATGTCTTAAAAATTTAGAAAGACTTTCATAAACGTGTATGATATCTTCATGAATTTGATTTTTTTTTCTAATTCTTGAATGCCTTCATAAATGAATAAATATAGTTCTTGAATGTAACATGTCTGTGTATGTCATCTTTATGAATTTGAGTTATATGCATATTTAGGAACTCATATATCTTTTAAAATTTTACGAAGATGATTTTAAATATATATAATATCTTTATAAAATTTAGATACATATTTAAATATATCTTACTAAATATACATATAATTCAAATTTAGTAAGTGTGCATAAATATATATATTCATGATTACAAATAGACATTTAAGAATGTATTTATATACCTTTATTAATTCTATTTTTTCTAAATTATACATATTTATCAATATATTCCTCTTTTAAGAAGATATCATAAATTTTCAAGAATGTCTTCCCAAAACTTTTCGTAAATAAAAATTTTAATTTTAAAAAGTATTATTTAAATATTTATTTATTTTATATATCTATAGAGTAAGTGTGTAATTGTCATTTACCTCTTTAGTGAAACATATTTTGCTCATTTTAACCTTTGGAGGCTATTTTGTGATAATTTTTTTAAAGATTATTCTATGGTATTTCTCTTTATCAAGCTAATTTAATTTGTTAAAATAAATAAGTATGTGGTTAAAGATTAAAAAAGCTTTAAGTACATATGTATTATTAATAAAATTAGTATATTTGACTGACCACTCTTTCACACACACACACACACATACATATATATATATATATATATATATATATATATATATATATATATATATAGAGGCTAATTTATTTGAATTTTCATAAATACATATCTTATATTAATAAATTGATTCTATGTAGAAAATATATATTAAGTTATTTAAATTTTTGTTTATTATATCTTGTGCATTTGCTTTCCAAATATATATCTTGTGCATTTAGACTAAATTGATCTTACAATTTTCTCATTAGCAGTTAAAGATATATTGGCAATGTAAATATCTTCAGTTACATCTGAATTTGTCTTCTGTACAAGTGGTCCAATTTTAGACCCAAGTAAGTTCTTGACACATGATATGATTGACGTTAGTGTGTACCAATAAATGGTGAAATGTGAGATTAAATTTAATGGAAAATGGTCACAAGAAAAGAACAAATGCTTACAGATTTGAGTTGGAAGATGATCTTATGGGAGGTAATTTCAAGTTTTCAAGCTTTCTAACAATTATAGCTTTTTTACTATATATTGATTGTTAACCTTTAACTATTTCATTTGTTGTTACAAAAAAATATTCCATTTGTATTTAGAATTTGAACATATTTTTAACTTTCAAGGTCTTTGAGTCTTAAGAATGGGGTTCTGCAGTAATGGTAAGTGGTATTATGATAAATTGAATTGTTAGAGTCTAGTTTCTATTGAAGTATCTTTGTCTATGTTAACAACAACTTGGTCTCGTGGTAGAACACAGTAGTATAGCATGACTTGTTATGTTATTTACATTATGATTCTCTTTAGTCTTTATGTTACTTAGAATCTCATTCATGGTGGTTTTATTTGCAGATGTAGATTGAAGATAGAGATAAAGTCATGTGGATTGTGGAACTTACTGGATATTTGATAAAGTTGTAGTTTGTTTGTTTTTTTGGTTTTTTTTTTTTGTTGAATTGAAACTTGAACACTGATGCTTTTAATTGCATGCAAAACAGTGTTATGTTTCATATTGGTTATAAGTTTCTTATGAATCTTTGGTTTAATGATGATTTTATGTTTTTTTTTAACTGAAATTTTCTAGTTAAAAAATCGGGCTTTTGGTTGAAATAGACCAGAATAACTTGAAACCGACTAGGACCTAAGTATATCCAAAATTTGGCAGTTTTTACAGGTACTTATTTTAGTTACCCAAACTAACCTGAATCCATTTTTTTTTGATGCTTTGTTTTATTAAAATTGATTTAAAGATATTACATCATTGAAGAGTAAGATAAAACGATAACGACAAACTAATTGTCTTTGCACACTAGAAACTAGCGAAGACAAACATCACTAATGACACATTAGCAGTACCAAACTGATCTTGTTAAAAAAAAGATATACTAGGTGTTCCCGTTCCAACAATAACATACAAAGATTTCTAATATCTTCAACCGAAACATGAAATATCTCACCCTCTAGATAGATCTTCTTCTTCAGTTGCCTTTATCAATTTTGTCTCAATTTAGCTTTAGTTAAGCTATTGTTGAACAAAGTTGAAATGTAAAGTATAAATCAGATATATAGTTGGGATTGATGGTTCACATCCATTATAACCACTGTAAAATCCCAAAAGACAATGGAACCAAACCAATTCTAAAGCGAAACTTGATCCACCTCCTCAGACAGAGAAAACTGAAACACGAAATAACTGCAGCATCAATATCTCAATCAAAGACCAAAAAACTCAAAGAAAAGCAGAAGCAAGACAAATCATTCAAACTTGTCGAATTGTTATGTTTAACATATAAAATAAACCTTATTGAATTATTATGTTAAAGCCAATTAATAAAATACTTAGGAAAAGTAAAAAATAAATGTAAAAAATTGTAACAACCACTTAAAATGGGTAATTATTGTTTTGAATTTTTTTGTATGATAAATGTGTCCGATTATTTGGAGAAGACAATAAATGAATTGGTTATAGATATTTTGTAAAGACAATATATGAACTGGTTAGAATTAGTTTAAAAACAAAGAAAATACATAAGAAACAACTTAAAAATAGGCAGATATTGTTTTGCACTTATATTTTAATAAAATAGATATCTATATAATTAAAACAAAACATTTGGTTGAACCTAACATTTAGTCATATGTTATATTACATAAAATATTGTTTATAATTAATAAAAAAATTCTAACTACATTAAAATAATTATAGAAACAATATTATACTACTATCTATGTTTCGAAACAATATCTATCTTATTAAAAAAGAAACATTGGGTTTGACCTAACTTTTAGTCATATAAAAACAATATTATAATATTTTTATGTTTCCAAACAACACAATAATTAATCTTGTATCCAAACAAAATAAAAAATTAGGTCCTACATTTTTAATAACTTTTTATTTATCTTCTTTTCATTTATTTTACTAAAACACCTAATTTATTTATGGAAAATTTCAAAAATAAGTATAACTATTTTTTGCTGGTTTAGACACTATAAAAAACTTAATTTAATATGAATTTAATTAAATTAATAGCTTTTTTATTTATATTCTCATAAATGAAAATTACATTCATTTAAATTTAATTAAAGCAATAACTTATTTTATTCTTAACAGCATATAATTATATACGTGAAACTATGTTTGGTTTAAGTTGACATACATAAATGAAACAACTTAAACAAAAAAAAGTTTGAGAATCAAACTATGCCTTAATGTATTTATTTATTTTTCTTACAATATACTATTATTTACTGGTAATTTCTGCTTTGATTAGCACAAAACAATTTTTAGTGAAGATATGACATTTTTGTGAACATGGAGCACATAGAAACAATTGGAGGTTACTTTTGCTTTTCTCCATTTAATGTTCGTGGCCCTTTCCAAGACATGGAGCAGATAGTAAAAACACAAAAAAAAAATGAAACTCTTAGAAATTTCACTCTCCTGGTACTCTGACTTGGATCAGTGAGTGTCGCAAGTTTGAGATACCAAATTGACCGATTTATCCTCAGTCATGAATTAACTGCTCTGGTTTTTTTGGAAAATCATTAATCTGTTAACAAGACCTAGATAATACCAAAAATCCATCCGAGAAGTAATTCCCAATATCATATTTAAAAATAAAAATATTCAGTTTAGAAAAAGTATCCAGTGTTATATTTATGCTCTCATATTTTAACTTGTGACTTTCTTAATAATGTGATTCGTATTGGACCGATTGTCTTCTAAATCCATTGAGTCGTTCACTTGTGATCATCTGATCCTTATAACATATCTCTCATATTCTGGAAGGTAAAGATGCAAAACAATGTTCATCATTTCTTTTCTTTTACAAATAATATATCTTTGGGAAATCATAATTGTGGAGAACTATCTGAATTACAATGGGTCAAAAATTTGTTGCATTCTTGTAGCACATTAATAACAGACCTTTACTATATGGGAGTAATGTGGCTTTACATATGGCCACAAGTTTCTTCGTTTACAAACAAACGTACAACACCAGTTGCACACTTGCATTATACTTAACATTATTCGAAGCATCCATTTTTCATCACATACCAACTAGAAGTTATATATACTAAGGCACTTGCATTATACTAGAAGTTTCTTAGAAAAAAAAAAGCAACTAGAAGTTATATATTCACCAAACATTAAGACGTTCAAAATTTGTTTTTTTCTTCTAATATATTGATTTGCGATTTTCTTCTCCATTTTGAAATATGATATTCAAGACATAGAGTTGCAATCCTTTTTCGTCAACGCAGATATCAATCTGTAAAGTATTTTTTTGTAATTGAATCAATCTGCAAAGTTCATAAAATAAACTAGATTTATCACCCTATAAAGTTATTTTAAAAAAGTCCCAAATAATTGTAGAACTAAAAAAGATTAGCAAAAACAATATCCGGAAATCCACCACGTTTTTTTTTCTTAAGTGCACATACTAGATGATGCATCTACGTGTGGGACATGTAACTATAGTCAGTAGATTTATTAAAAATTGAGTTACATCAAAGTTGTATATAGATAGAGTACATAGGAACAATTACCGGTTTACTTTTGCTTTTTTCCATTTAATGTTGGTGCCCCTTTCCAAGACATGGAACACATAGTAAAAACAAAAGAAACTTTGGTATAAAGTGACCAGCTGGTGCTTTGTAGTATAAGAAATTTTCTTTATCAGTGATTGTCTAAAATATAGTAAAGATTTGAGGAAATGCTCTAATGGTTATAACGCATCTTAAATGGATAGTGGAAAGATCAAAAGCAACATAAACATATATACGGTAGATAATTTTATTTGAACAAGAGGGAGGAGACAGTCACGTGTTAAAGAGTAGTAGCATGTTAGATGACAGGAAAAAAAAACATACTCGCGAGATTATAACACACACACACACACTCTGTTTTTGTCATTTTCACTGTCCCTGATCAAAGCAAAAATCGGCGGATCAAAAACGAAATCTTTCGTACAAGAGATTCTTGTCTACCGAAAACTTGCACATAAAGTTCTCATCATGTACTATATTATAGACTCAGCAGCTCCTCTTCCTTTCTTCAGCTCTGTGTCTCTTTTGTCTCTTGAAAAAAAAACAAGAAAAATGGCGAGAGAGATCTTCAAGAAGTTCATTGGAGGAGTTCTAGCAGGGATGGATAAAACAGTGGCTGCAAATTTTAAGGAGATGGAGAAATGTGCTTCTGAGATGAAACACGTTCCGTTGGAGAGGTTTGAGTGGAAGAGTCTTGGTTACGTTGGAGCCAAAGGAGTGGCTAAGCATCTTAAGGAGAAACATCTACTTGAGACCCCACCAGCTGTTGTTGTTGTCGAAGAAGAAAATGGAAAGAAGCCAAAGACCTCTGTCTTCTCTGTCTCTCACCAGAAGTTTAAGCATGAGTTTTGGGTTGGTGAGGCAAGATACCGCTACCTTAGATCGAATGGAAAGTCGAAGGAGATGTTCAAGGACTTCTCTGCTATGCGTACGGTGTTCTGGAGAGACTTTGGAAAGAGGCAGGCTAACATTAAAAATAGGAGCAAGGCAAAGGCAAGAAAGAAGAGAGAGGATGCTTCTTATGCAAGGTCTTCTGAGATTCAGAGAGAAAAGAAGGAGGCTCAGGAAAAGGAAGATGAGGAAAACAGAGCTAATCCACCTCAGGAGATGCCGCCACCGCCGGAGACGCTGCCACCGGAGACACCACTGCCGGAGACACCACTGCCGGAGACGCCGCCACCTTCAGAGACTAGAGAAGCCGGAGACGACTCTGCCTCTGAGTGAGAAGTGAGAGAGAGAGGGCGAGAAGAAAGATGGAAGATTAGGGAGTTTTAATTTAGGTTTGATGGTGGTCATAATTAATTAAAAAATAGGGTATTTAGTAGTAGTATTAGTAGTTAGTAGTAAATTAATTAATTAAGAAAAAGTGTGGTAGATTTTTTCTTAATTGATTGATTTAAAGCTGTCTTATGTCTTATCTTATGGTCATCTTTGTGAAACTTTTCCTGGCATTCAAATTAGCTTAAGAAAGAAACCTTTTTAATCAGACGTTAATCTCTTTTTAAATATTGATGTGATCCACCATTTCACTTCTCTTCAACCCCACCTATCCCAGCAACCTGAAATGGTTTTGGGTCGATTGGACTGGGATTTGTGCTCCGGCTATGCCTTTGACGGAGGAGGAGGCGACTCAAGTAACACAACATAGGGATTAGGGAACCTGTCCAAACCAAATTGAATTAATCTACCTATGCTACCGGTTCAAAAGCCTAACCGGCTAATTCAATTTCAGAATAGAAACTAATGACTCATGCTTAATATTATAAAACTGAGCCCATACGAAACCCACAATAACTTCTTATAAATCACTTTTTTTAAGCTCATCAAACAATTGAAGATAAATGTCATGATTTGTTTCGAATAGGCATTGTTTGCCCGATAACTTTATGTCTCATTTGTAGAATATATAACTTTATATTCTTCAGATTTCATTTTCAATATCAGTAATTCACACTTTCCAAACATAATTGTAGCCAAGCATACTTTTCTTAGATTATTTCCTAGGCACGTCAACGAAAACACAAATCTTATTTATAATTGGATTTTAGGATCCAATGTTTGGGTAGAAAGAGACAAATTCAACAAAAAAAATAACCCTCTAAATATACAACGTGAAACTCAGACCACAATGACTCGAACAAAGACATCCGATACTGCATGAAAAATCTCAAATGTCAACAATCCTAGGGCAAACTACATCGATTTAATCTGGATGGAACATCAGAGAGATCCAGACTCCGCAACTCAATGGAGACGAAAATCCGATTACTCAACAGCCCATAACTCAACAATACTAACTATAAAAATGAACAACAATTTGATGAAATATCTAGATGTTGTATCATATGCTACATCAAATACAAAATGAAAACGATCCAATTATTTATCAATTATACACAAATAAATAAGTATTGAAAATTCAAAAATAAAACCGAAAATGATTTTTCAGTATACAATTTTTTTTTAAGTTTATTTTTAGGAAAAATAAGAGCACCTCCAACGGGAGTCATTAAGGGGAGTCCTTAGAGAAAAAATAATTAAATAATTAGTGGACCTACCAATAGTTAAGGATTCGATCCTTAAAATCTCTAAATAAAGATCGATTCTTAAGGAGTCATTACACTGTTAGCGGGCCCCCGCGACACGTGGCGGCCCGCGATTAGTTGATTTTTTTCCTTTTTTTAGAAAAAATTGAAAATGAAAAATAAAAAAGGTGAATAGTTAAGGATCCACAATGTGTAACACCATTGTGGATGCTCTAAGGCACTTGCATTATACTAGAAGTTTCTTAGAAAAAAAAAAGCAACTAGAAGTTATATATTCACCAGGCATTAAGACGTTCAAAATTTGTTATTTTCTTCTAATATATTGATTTGCGATTTTCTTCTCCATTTTGAAATGTGATATTCAAGACATAAGTTGCAATCATTTCTCGTCAACGCAGATATCAATCTGTAAAGTATTTTTTTTTGTAATTGAATCAATCTGCAAAGTTCATAAAATAAACTAGATTTATCACCCTATAAAGTTATTTTAAAAAAGTCCCAAATAATTGTAGAACTAAAAAAGATTAGCAAAAACAGTATTCGGAAATCCACCACGTTTTTTTTTTCTTAAGTGCACATACTAGATGATGCATCTACGTGTGGGACATGTAACTATAGTCAGTAGATTAATTAAAAATTGAGGTACATCAAAGTTGTATATAGATAGAGTACATAGGAACAATTGCCGGTTTACTTTTGCTTTTTTCCATTTAATGTTGGTGCCCCTTTCCAAGACATGGAACACATAGTAAAAACAAAAGAAACTTTGGTATAAAGTGACCAGCTGGTGCTTTGTAGTATAAGAAATTTTCTTTATCAGTGATTGTCTAAAATATAGTAAAGATTTGAGGAAATGCTCTAATGGTTATAACGCATCTGAAATGGATAGTGGAAAGATCAAAAGCAACATAAACATATATACGGTAGATAATTTTATTTGAACAAGAGGGAGGAGACAGCCACGTGTTAAAGAGTAGTAGCATGTTAGATGACAGGAAAAAAAAACATACTCGCGAGATTATAACACACACACACACACTCTGTTTTTGTCCTTTTCGTTGTCCCTGATCAAAGCGAAAATCGGCGGATTAAAAACGAAATCTTTCGTACAAGAGATTCTTGTCTACCGAAAACTTGCACATAAAGTTCTCATCATGTACTATATTATAGACTCAGCAGCTCCTCTTCCTTTCTTCAGCTCTGTGTCTCTTTTGTCTCTTGAAAAAAAACGAAGAAAAATGGCGAGAGAGATCTTCAAGAAGTTCATTGGAGGAGTTCTAGCAGGGATGGATAAAACAGTGGCTGAAATTTTAAGGAGATGGAGAAATGTGCTTCTGAGATGAAACACGTTCCGTTGGAGAGGTTTGAGTGGAAGAGTCTTGGTTACGTTGGAGCCAAAGGAGTGGCTAAGCATCTTAAGGAGAAACATCTACTTGAGACCCCACCAGCTGTTGTTGTTGTCGAAGAAGAAGATGGAAAGAAGCCAAAGACCTCTGTCTTCTCTGTCTCTCACCAGAAGTTTAAGCATGAGTTTTGGGTTGGTGAGGCAAGATACCGCTACCTTAGATCAAATGGAAAGTCGAAGGAGATGTTCAAGGACTTCTCTGCTATGCGTACGGTGTTCTGGAGAGACTTTGGAAAGAGGCAGGCTAACATTAAAAAGAGGAGCAAGGCAAAGGCAAGAAAGAAGAGAGAGGATGCTTCTTATGCAAGGTCTTCTGAGATTCAGAGAGAAAAGAAGGAGGCTCAGGAAAAGGAAGATGAGGAAAACAGAGCTAATCTACCTCAGGAGATGTCGCCACCGCCGGAGACGCTGCCACCGGAGACACCACTGCCGGAGACGCCGCCGCCTTCGGAGACTGGAGAAGCCGGAGACGACTCTGCCTCTGAGTGACAAGTGAGAGAGAGAGGGCGAGAAGAAAGATGGAAGATTAGGGAGTTTTAATTTAGGTTTGCTGGTAGTCGTAATTAATTAAAAAAATAGGGTATTTAGTAGTAGTATTAGTAGTTAGTAGTAAATTAATTAGTTAAGAAAAAGTGTGGTAGACTTTTTCTTAATTGATTGATTTAAAGCTGCCTTATGTCTTATCTTATGGTCATCTTTGTGAAACTTTTCCTGACATTCAAATTAGCTTAAGAAAGAAACCTTTTTAATCACACGTTAATCTCTTTTTAAATATTGTTGTGATCCACCATTTCACTTCTCTTCAGCCCCACCTATCCCAGCAACCTGAAACGGTTTTGGGTCGATTGGACTGGGATTTGTGCTCCGGCTAAGCCTTTGACGGAGGAGGAGGCGACTCAAGTAACACAACATAGGAATTAGGGAACCTGTCCAAACCAAATTGAATTAATCTACCTATGCTACCGGTTCAAAAGCCTAACCGGCTAATTCAATTACAGAATAGAAACTAACGACTCATGCTTAATATTATAAAACTGGACTCATACGAAACCCACAATAACTTCTTATAAATCACTTTTTTTAAGCTCATCAAACAATTAAAGATAAATGTCATGATTTGTTTCGAATAGGCCTTGTTTGGCCGATAACTTTATGTCTCATTTGTAGAATATATAAATTTATATTCTTCAGATTTCAATTTCAGTATCAATAAATCACACTTTCCAAACATAATTGTAGCCAAGCATACTTTTCTTAGATTATTTCCTAGACACGTCAACGAAAACACAAATCCTTTTTATAATTGGATTTTAGGATCCAATGTTTGGGTAGAAAGAGACAAATTCAACAAAAAAATAACCCTCTAAATTTACAACGTGAAACTCAGACCACAATGTACTGCATGAAACAACTCAAATGTCAACAATCCTAGGGCAAACTACATCGATTTAATCTGGATGGAATATCAGAGAGATCCTGATTCCGCAACTCAATGGAGACGAAAATCCAATTACTCAACAACCCTTAACTCAACAATACTAACTATAAAAATGAACAACAATTTGATGAAATATCTAGATGTTGTATCAGATGCTACATCAAATACAAAATGAACACGATCCAATTATTTATCAGTTATACACAAATAAATAAGTATTGAAAATTCAAAAAATAAAATCGAAAATGATTTTTCAGTATACAATTTTTTTTTAAAGTTTATTTTTAGGAAAAAAATTCTTAAAATTTTAGAAAGACTTTCATAAACGTGTTGATATCTTCATGAATTTGTTTTTTTCTCAAATTCTTGAATGCCTTCATAAATGAATAAATAGAGTTCTTGAATGTAACGTGTCTGTGTATGTCATCTTTATGAATTTGTGTTATATGCATATTTAGGAACTCATATATCTTTTAAAATTTTACGAGATGATTTTAAATATATATAATATCTTTATAAAATTTAGATAACAAATTCAGACAAGTCTTCCATATAAATATTACACATATTTAAATATATCTTACTAAATATACATATAATTCAAATTTAGTAGGTTTGCATAAATATATATTCATGATGATCTTTACAAATACACATTTAAGAATGTATTTTTTTAAATACACCTTTATTAATTCTACTTTTTCTAAATTATACATATTTATCAATATATTCCTCTTTTATGAAGATATCATAAAATTTCTAGAAAGTCTTCCCAAAACTTTTCGTAAATAAAAAATTTAATTTTAAAAAGTATTATTTAAATATTTATTTATTTTATGTACCTATAGAGTAAGTGTGTAATTTTCATTTACCTCTTTAGTGAAACATATTTTGCTCATTTTAACCTTTGGAGGCTATTTTGTGATAAATCTTTTTAAAGATTATTCTACGGTAATTCTCTTTATCAAAGCTAATTTAATTTGTTAAAATGAATTAGTATGTGGTTAAAGATTAAAAAAGCTTTAAATACATATGTTTTATTAATAATATTAGTATATTTGACTGACCACTCTTTCACATATATATATATAGGCTAATTTATTCGCATTTTCATAAATACATTTGTTATATTAATAAATTGATTCTATGTATAAAAATATATTAAGTTATTAATATCGCTTTTCTGCTTCCCTAACCTAATTACTTCTACTTATTTTTTTCCTAAAACGTAATATTCTTATTGGGCCTCACTGTTTATCATGCATTATGAAAAGGGTCCAGCGTCTTTCTATAATAATTTCATATATCGATCGTAAAACTAGGCTTCCGGTAAACATATTACCAGAATTTAAAAATTCAAACCGGAACCGATTCGAATCTGGTTACAAATTTTACAAGTATTTAGTTAGGTTCAAAATTTGTCCATCTCAAAGAACTGCAGAACCGACCCAAATAGACATGAGCTCAAAAAACTAACCCAAATAAATATGACCTAGAATCAATATAGATCCGACTTAAAACATGAATATCCAAGGATATGATTTATTTGTTTTGTTTTCATATTTAGTTTGTGATTTATATTTAATATATTTTTTGTTTGCAATCTTCATCATTATTTTTGTAGCATTTTCAAATAATATGAAATTTCAAAATGTTAAATTTAGAGTTTAAGAAATATTTAGCTTCAGTTACTAATAGTTTATCTTAGGTTATTTTGTACAATTTTGAATAAATATGACTAATTCTAATTTTGATAGAGTTCGGATCTTTTCGGGATCCTCAATACTTAAACATGTTCGGATCCGCTTGTGTATCCAAAAATTACAAATATTTTATATATACATTACAGATATTTTAGTTATAGCTTTTTTGGGTTCACCCCTACGGCGACCCTATAATTTCACCAACCAATAATATTTAATTATTTTATATTTAATATCTTTTAAAAAAGAAAACAAAATAATAAGAATTTGTTAAGTTATATTATGTTTTAAAATAAATAGAAAATAATAGTACTTACCAAAACAAAAGAATTTTATTAATATTGTTAACGCCATCAGTAAACTACTAAATCCTAAATCCTAGATCCTAAACATTAACTCTTAAATCTTTGGGTAAATCTAAACACTAAACCCTTATTACTAAACACTAAACCAAACCCTAAACCAAACCCTAGACCATTAATTATAAACCCTAAACTAAATTCTAAACCCTAAATCATAAACACTAAAACTTAAACCTTTGGATAAACTTTGAACCCTTGAGTAAACCATGAACCCTTGGCAAATCCTAATTCCTAGGATTTATGATTTATCCAAGGTTTTAAGGTTTAGAATTAATAGTTTAAGGTTTGGTTTAAGATTTAGGATTTATCCAAGGGTTCAAAGTTTATCCAATGGTTAATGGTTTAGGGTTTAGTATTTTTCTAACGGCGTTAACAATATTAAAAAAATGGTAATTACTACTACTTTATTTTTTATTTTTAAATATTGAATCTGAAATAACTAAATACTATTGGTTTGTGAACCTATAATTTCACTCCCTAGGGTAAACCTAAAAAAAACTCTCTTAATTATAGACCTATAACTGGTCCAAACTCAAATATATCTAGATCCTAAAGAAATTAACCCCAACCCAACACAAAAAAAAATCAAATACCTAGTTGGATCATGTTTAGGACCCGGAAGGAATCGGAACCTAAATGCCCAAGACTAAATAAAACCAAAGTTTAGTGCCACCACCTATGCATATATATCAATAAGATTTAGAGAGCATTTAAATAGAACTAGCACTTAATTTTTTCATAGATGGAGAAAACGTATATGATAATGTGGGTTGGATTTGGGTTGGTTTCTATTGGATCCGGATCATTAAAGTTAAAAAAAAATTTAGACTCATACATGTAACTGCAATTTTCAGTTCGTTTTAGGTATGTTCTAAACTGGGTCTGAATCGGTTTGGATAACTAAAATATATACTTGTAAAAACCGCCAAATTTGGATACATTTTGGTTCGGGTTGGTTTTGGGTTATTCTGATTTACTCCTAGCTATTTTAGGGGAAATGTACAGCACAGAACCAGAAAAGATCATTATAAGAAGCTTATAAATAAAAAGAAACATAAGGTTAATTTGAAGGCAAAACAAAGCATCACTGAATCTATAGATAGGAAAAATAATACAAAAACATTCTAAGAAGAAGGAATACATTGGTTGTTAGAACATGTAAGCAAACTAAGCATGAAAGGAACTAACTCAATTCACTACAAGATCAATCTAATCTGAATAAAGTAGAGAATCAACGGCTAGTATATCTCCTTTTCTTAACGGTTTCTAAAACCAGAGTAGACGATGATGAGGTATCACAGCCATCGGAGCAGTCAAGATCCAAATCCCCTCTCGTTCTTTTATCCTTTAGACCTCTATCGCCGGAGAATCTTTCCTCTCCGCTGCGAACGGAAGACGATGAACTCATCACCGGAGCCGCATCCCATGGCACAACCTGATTTTCCGCTTCTTCTTCACCTTCCTCACAATCATCATTATGGTTACTATTACTCTCTTTCTTCAGATTCTGATTACTTCTGCCGGCGACGGAGCTGTTCTTACAAGCTAGACAAGACTCGCATACTGAAACCGTTGGACCAAAACGAAGCCCTGAGGCTTTCCAAGGCGTCGGAGATTGACACACGCTGCAAAGAAGACAGCGCGTGTGCTTAGCCACCAGAAAGTTGGCTCCGTGAACCTTGCTGTCGCAGTCCCAGCATAAACTCGCCTGGTCTGACTCGCAGAACATCCTCGCTACACCGTCACATAGCTCACACTTCTTCTTCCCCATCTTCAGACAGTTTCTTTGCTTCTGTTGTATAGAGTTTTGATCCTTTCTTTTATCTCTCTTCTCTTCCCTCTCTTCTTGTTTCTTCTGCGGACACAAATAAAAGGAGCAAACACCGTGAATTTGCATATGAGAATTTTGTGGCTAGTTAGTTTTATGTGATTTAAAATTCTTTGAGGGTATTTTCGTCATTTACTTTGCTGAATTTTTTTTGATTTTTCACATATTTTTACTTTGTGTAATTAACACCTGTATTTAAAGGATTATTCGTTCAAAACTTGCAAACTTCTGGTGGATAATTTTTGAAATTATTTAGGTTCTGCGGCTGAGCATTATCCTTGAATTTCTTAAGTTCGGGAGAGATGAGATGATAGTTTAATTAAAGTCTTTAATAATAGTGCAAATTTTAGTATTTAAAGTAATTTGTTGTGTGTTTTAGAGCATCACTAGGATCGGACCCGCGCGCCCGCGCGGATGTTTGTTTTTAATATACTTATAAACATTTCAAAATACGTCAATTTTATTTTCTTTTAACGTTTTCATTTGTGTTACTTTAGCAATTTGTTAAAATTATTTTTTTCATTATTGTATTGTCTTATCTACTTTTTTATTGGATGTATGTTGTATCAGTTATTATGTAATTTTTTTTCTTTTCTAAAAAAATTATAATTATGTATTAATCTACTGCTTTTACATATTTTTTAAAAATATATTTTATTGAATTTAAATCCAAATATGTGTGTGTATATATGTATTTTTACAAGATAAAACATTACATAATTGATTTTATAAAAATAAAAAAATACAAAACATATGTCTGACCTAAAAGTGAAGTATATTTAAGAAAATATATTATAAATTTAAAATAACTAAGAAAAAAATTAAGTTTATACATCAAGTAATGTATAGTTTATATTTTGTTTTATTGTGAAAGTTCATAATATATTTAATAAAATTATAATCAATAAATTATGATATTATCCTCAATAGGTAGAGATGAGTATTAAATTAATCAAAGTCTAAATATTGATCTGTGCGTCCGTGCGGATCATGGTTTTTACTTTTGTTAAATGTTGATATTTGTTTTTCATGTCACCATTATATAATTATACGTTCTATAATATAAATACTTGTATCTTGCTAAATTTACAAAACATATACCGTTTAAAATTGAGCTTTGTTTCATATATTTCATATAATATATTGAATAAATTTGTTTTACATTGGTATCTGATGATTGAAAATATGTTAATAAGAATCAATTTATGGATATGTTTTGGTATAATTAATCTAATATAAATACGTTGACACTAAATTCCACAATTTATTAGTAATATAAAATTAAATATTTTAAAAATATTAATTTTAGTTATATAAATAATAATATAAAATAATATTTACACATTGTTATTATGAAATATATATAATATATGTTAAATTTATGAAGATATTAAAACTATAATATGTTTTAGTTGGATGTGTATTTGCTTAAAAACAATTACTTCCTTCAATCTGTTATAATCCAAAAATATATTTTATAAAATATTTTTCATTGTTTTGTTATTTGTAAAATCTATACGCACATACAAAATAGCTATGATATTAATAAATTGTACTAAACCCACCTGATCATAAAAAATTATAACAAAGATGGGTCAGAATAATAACTAAATTTTGTAGAAACCTAAATTTTATTGACAAACACATTTTTCAAGAAAATTATTTTACACAAACTTTAACCCAAATCAAGTGGTTAAGTATTTACACAAATTGTTTTTTCTATGTGGTGATAACCAAACTTTAAATTATTGGTTTTGATCGTGTAGACCCGGTCTATAGGATTAAAACCAATAATTTAAAGTTTGGTTCACCATATAAAAAAACATTTTGTATAAATATTTAACCACTTGATTTCGATCTAATATATATCATGATTAAAAATCATTACCAATGAAACGAATATGTTTAAGTTATTAAACGACTCTGTTTAAGTCTAGTGGTATTCAATGGTAAATATTAAGAAAAAGTTAGAGTTAAGTACTAATTGTAATTAAGATATATGTTTTAGAATATAAGTAAAAATGACTTATTTTAGAATATAATATATATGTTTTTGACATTTAATTTAATTTCTCGGTTTAATAATTTAAAGATGGTTTGATGCAGCGATATAGACTGGTGAAAGAAATAATAAAACTTATTTTATGGTTACAAATATACAAAATATAATTATTGGGTTAAACAAATTAGTAATGGGCTTATTATGAGCATATGTCCATGTAAATGGTGATTTAATTTGTGTTTAGATGTATGGATAATATCAGCGGCATAGAATTGTAATTTTTGAGGAAAATTATGGAGTATTTCCTATTTGTACTCCTGTTTTAATAGATTAGATTATTGCTAGGACATAGAGATGTCCTTAAAAATTTTTCTTTTTCTATTTTTTGATTTAAAAAAAAAAATATAAATCAATTGCAGACCGCCACGTGTCAGTAGGATCCGCAAACAGTTAAAGACATACCTTGAGATAGCTCTTATTTGATGACAAAATATCTAGGTTTTTGGAAAAAGGTGGTGGGACCCACACCTAAAAAAATACTCTCTCCACCACCGATAATGTTGCTCTTAATATACTTGGTCCTGAAAGTCTGAAACCATGTACGGGGACATGGACCCTATGGGCGCCACTTTACGTGTCGACATATGTATCTAATCTTCAAGAGATATTTTTGCAAATGAGTTTTAGTGGTTGAGGTGGCGAGATTACAGCCCCGCAAAGGAGCAAGAGCAAGATTCCAACATACCCTACCTGGACGAATCAGTTCTCAAATAGAAACGTGATCCCACCCTCGGAGTTGTCCGGACCATATGTTAGGGCAAGATTATTAATGGTCTTTAGGCAGAGGTCTTTATGAACAGTTTCTTAATTTTAACTAAAAAAAGTTAAGTATCTATTATATTAAAACAAAGTCCTATTTAAAAAATTAACTTGGCATGTTTTTTTTTGGACTTATTGAAAAATGTTGTGATTTATCTATTAACTAACATTCCTATTATTTCTACATATTCTTCAATTAGCTAATATGAAATATATATATATATATATTTTTTACTATATTAAAATAGAGTCCTATTTGAAAATTACCTTGGCATGTTTTTTTTTGGACTTATTGAAAAATGTTGTGACTTATCTATTAACTAACATTCCTATTATTTCTACAAATTCTTCAATTAGCTAATATTAAAATATATATATATATATATATATATTCCTATTATTTCTACAAATTCTTCAATTAGCTAATATTAATATATATATATATATATATATATATATATATATATATCTTATCTATACCTTAATATTTTATGTATTTTTTGAAATATCAAACGTGTTACCTATTATTAGGACATGATTACCATATAATTGTTAATATTATAGACCTAAGAAAAATTACTCTATAAACGTGTTACATTTTTTTATGTGTTTCAAACTTCTATTAGTTAAATTTGTAATCATCTTTAACCCATAAACTTTTCTTTGGTATAGCTTGAATATATGAACTCTAGGAATTTGTAATCATCTTTAACCGATGAACTTTTGCATCAGTCTACAACCATGTTACCACCATTTCACGTTTAAAGAAAAAGAACATAAATCAGACACTCCAACTAATAAAACATAATAAATACTTCAAACTATATTGGAATATAGTTCAAACTGACATACAAATATTTTATAAAATAGAATTAGTGTATATTATCGTAGGTCGAAAATCCAATTATATTGTTTTAAAAGATAAACAATTATAATTGATAACACCAGAAATTATAAAAATCTAAACAAATATAACAAAATATAGTTATAATTTTGAATATAAACATAATCTAAACAAAACAAATCCAAATCATGTTTAAATCTAAAGTAATAATTAATAACAATATATATATATATATATATATTTAGAATTCAATGATAACTAAATGATCATTTAGAATCTTGAAGATTACGGAATATTCTCCCTTCTTTTAGGAATCGTAAGTTACAACAAACCTAACCATAAACACTATATATATAGATATTACTCGATTGCATTTTTCTAAGCACAACAACACCTCAAACATTCACATAAGAAAAACTTTCTAATAGCTCTTCTCTCTAATTCCTTACTCAGTGCGGTAAAACCATACAAAGAAACTTGAAAAGTTCATGTGAAACCTATTCATTTATGAACAAGACAATAATTGGATGATATATAGTTTTGTATGGTTTAGTTATTGACTTATATACTATGTTTTGGTTGTCATAGCCTAACTTTGGGAAATCTTCTTTATATTAATTTACAAGGAACAAAATCATGCAATTTGCAAGAGTATTTTTCACTTAAAGTACGATTCAAACTTACACTCAGTGTATGGAGATCCATTGAGGATTTCTCAGTGACTGCTACTCTGAAAAACTTGGATCGCTGACCAACTTGGTTCGCTGGCCAACTTGGTTCGTTGGACTATTAATGAAAGAATAAGTAATTTTTCTCTTTTTTTTTTTACGACAAGTAATCCTTCTTTATTTGTCCAAACAAAAAGAAAATTATTTAGATGATATTATAATCTTATTAATCAAATGACACATAAGGAAATTTATTAAGCTTTTTGATGTATTTTGTTTTTGATAAAGTATTGTGACAATTTTGTTGTTGTCCGCATAGCCCATTTCGGTTTATTATTTTCTTTGTAATATATCTACTTAGTACTTTCTTTATGTTATCATATTATTGTTTAATAAAGAAAACCAAAATATAACCAAAACAAACTATTTTAAAATTAATAAAATTAGATTTTACTAAGAACTCAATATGTGTTTATATTTAAAGATGTTTTTTACAACATTAAATATACTTATATATTATTTGTCTAACTAATCTATTTAAATCCAAATAAAATTTATAAAATATTACATAATTAATAAATAATAAACCACACAAATAAATAATTTTATACAACAAAAAACGACACAATACAATGTTTTTCTCCAAAAGTTTATAAAATATCAATAAGCAAGAAAAGTAAATACATAAATTAAAAATAATAGTTATAATAAAAATATTTTCGCGCAATCGCGCGGGTCAGAATCTAGTGTCTCTTATATAAAAGACTATTAGGGACAAAGTCCCACATCGGTAGTTGTAAAGGATCTTTAGTAGTATATAAGATGGATGGACCACTCCACTTATCACCAATTGGTTTTAGATTGGAAGCCCATATAACTTAACATGGTATCAGAGCCCACGATCCACACAGTCCAACCCGATCCATTATCGATCCAGCCCAAAGTCGGCCCATCGATCTTTGCCCAAACATTCCGAGATTGACGCTCAAAGAGCTATCATCTAACTTAACAAAGACGTCCTTAACTTTTTCAGTTAAAAATTAAGAAACAGGTCCTTAACTGTTTTTAAAGACCTCCGCCTAAGGACCACCAATAATCTTACTCTTATACGTAAACTGGTTTATGTTGGAAATGTTAAAACATTGCATCCCACTCAGTCTCCTCTATATTAAAGAGATTCCAACTGTAAAAGTTGTTTCTCAAGAATTCAAGATGAATACCAGAGTTTTCTCTCATGTAACCAACTTTTTCGATCTCGTTTTCATGTGATAGTAACCATGTATTGGTTTTTTTGAACGTTTTAAGGAAAATTCATAATTAAATAAGCGAAGCAACATCTAGAGTTGGGATAGAAGGTCATGATTAAACCAAGAATCCCATAAAGGATTCTTATTCTTTTTTTTTTCCTTTTTTTTTAGAAAAAAAATTTAAAACAGACTAATCACGGATCGCCACGTGTCAATGAGACCCGTGAACAGTCCAAGAACCCAAGTAAAATGGATTCTTATTTAAAAAATTTAAAAGGTGGTTCTTAAATATTTAGTGAGCTTCGCCCGCTAAAAACCCCTTAGGAACCCCCCCCCCCATTAATTATGTTCTAATGTGATATTTCTCTATGTCAAAATCGCATCAGAATGTAGGATGGCTTTAGTAGCTGACGACGACAAGCTCATATATACTCCTGGACAATCTTGACATCAACGAGAACAATAAGTATTTTTGTAGTTCTTAATTTTTGAGTGACCGTTTTTACAAGACTGGTTCGATTCGTTTTAAGAATCAACCAAACCACCTTACGAATTAACCAAAAGATATCTCGAACCAACACCTGAGTTGCTATCGGCTGAACCACATAGCAATAACAACATTGCCATATTTAAATAATATTTTAGTATAGATTATATATGATCTAAACCCAAAAATGTACAGTTGTAAAAATACAACTCTGGACTATCACACAATTTATACAATTTTGGGGAGAAAAAACACAAATATTAAATAAAAATATGGTCGGTAAGAAAAATGGAAAACATTATTAATATCTACATTTGGATTTTCTTATTTACGATGTAATTATTTCCTTTAATTGTTTCAAAATTCCTTTCCTAAAACTTGTTTAGGAACGTTATCAAAAGAAATTAAACCACGGTTTAACACGATTACATAAGTAAAAATCTTAAATATAAATTCTCACATTATTCCACCAGAAAATTGCATTTATTTCTAAATCATTAGGGCTCATCGAATCGTTACATCTCCCAAAAGAGGGCTTAAAATTTTTCACTGATGTCGGCAGAAAGGCACAAGAACTCAATCAATCCACTGAAGATCGGTCGTTAAACCGAGAAAATCAAATTAGGGTTTATCCGATTTGCGAGATTTGATGGGTACCGTTGCTTCCAAGGCAGATCACAACACTCCTTTGCTGAATCTGTGTAAAGAGAGGAAGGAACTGATCAGATCAGCTAGAGATGCTCGTTACCACTTAGCTAAATCTCATCTTCTTTACTTTCAATCTCTTTTGGATTTCACTAACGTTCTTAATCAGTTCGTGCACAAGGACTTAGTCGTGATACCCTTTTCCTCTGATGACGATTCGTGTAGCGAGCTGGTTTGTTCTGGATCATCAGATTCAGATTCGGAGTCTGATTCAGACTCTAACTCTCAATGTTTAATCTGTGATGAATCTCAAACAGCTCCGTTGAGCAAGGATGACGATCAAAACCCGCAAAAACCCTCGTCTGGAGAGGAAGCTTGCGCGTCAAGTAACCCTGCTCACGAGGGTATGGAGAAACAAAGTGAAGATTTAGGGTTTGTGGAGAAAGTGTTCGTGACTGCTCCGGTTGAAGATGATAAGAGAGTTTTGGAGACTTTTCCTTCTATTGCCCAACAGAACAGTTTCCATGGTGATCATGATATATTCGGTTTGTACGGTTTACCCGATAACACGCAGCTGGTTTTCACTGAACCGGATCAGAGTGATGTATGGAGAGAGATTAGGGAGAGAGAAGGGATCCCTGATTTGGAACCTGATAGTGATCACAACAGTCTTGTAAGGAAGAATCAAAGGAAGAACAAGAAGAAGAAGAAGAATGTTCAAGAAAGCTCTTCAACGGCTAAAGACGCAGGGGGAGTTGATAAGAGTGACATGAGTATTAGTGATAAAGAAAGCTCTTTAACTGCTAACGTTGTAGATGAAGTTGATAAGAGTAATGTTGAAGCAAACACTTGTAATGTTCAAGCTGATGAAACTTGCACGCAAGAGAAGGAAACAAGTCCAGAGATTGCTACTGAAGTGACAAGATCAGATGAGGAGCTTAGTGATGAAGCATATGAGTCTAGTTCTTCTTCTTCTTCTTCTTGTTTTTCGGGTTCGGGTCATACTGATCTTAGGAATGTAGTGGAAAAGATCAATAGTATAAGCAAGAAAGCTGCGAGTCATAGTGAAGTCTCTGATCTGCTTGAAGTGAGTAAAGTCGTTCATCATCAACCATTAGGATCACAAGTCAAGGAACTTGCTTCTAGAGTACTCGGTAGTTCCAAGAACTCGACTCGTGCTTTGCTCTTAAGGCGTGGTTTACCCCAAGATAACCTTGCTGTTTCTCTTTCCATGACACTAGAGAAGCTTTATGTGTGGGAGAAGAAACTTCACGCAGAAGTTACAGCCGAAGAAAAGCTTAGGGTTTTGTACGAGAAAGGGTATAGTTTTCTGAAGAGCCTTGATCAAAACGGAGCAGAATCAAGCGAGATTTACGAGGCGGAAGCTGAGGTTAAGCTTCATTTATCCAAGGTTAATGTTTCAGTTCGAGCTGTTGAGTCAGTTTCAATGAGGATTCATAAGATTAGAGACGAAGAGCTTTCACTTCAGGTGAATAAGGCCATTAATGTGCTCAAAGAGATGTGGAGATTCTTGGCGAAATGTCACCATAAGCAGTTTCAGTTGATCACTAGAAGCAAGTCTTGTGTTCACATGGTTGAGAAAGGATCAAGGAAAGTGACTCAGAAGGTTGAAGAACAGATCAGAAGATTCAAAGAGTCTTTAAGAGGCTACATTGATGCGCATAGAGGTTTCGTTAGACTTTTAAACGAGTGGCTAAACCGAAACATCATGGAGGAGGAGGAGGACCTGACAAAGAGCGAGGCTCCTGATATATTTAGGGTGTGTAGCGAGTGGCTAAGAGAGACTGAGAACGTGGACGAAGTCAAAGTGTTGAGTGCTGTTGAAGAGATGGAGTTGAGTTTTCGAAGTTTAGGGTTTAAGCAAGTAGAGGAAGAGAAACAGAGGTTGAGAACAGAGAGGTTGTGTAAGGAGCTGGAGATGAAGACGAAGGAAGTGGAGGAGAGTTGGGGAAGGCAGGCTGAGGAGTTCATGGGACCGGAACTGCTGTCTTTGAGAGAGAGTGCGTCTCACGAAAGACAAAAGCATGAGGGAGTGATAAGAGACATAAACGACGCCGTGTCAGTGTCTTTGCAAGAATGTTTGGTTCATGTCTTTGAGGCCTTGGAGGAATTTTGTTTTGGTAATTTTAAGGCATATCAGAAGATTATAATTGTTTCGAAAGAAACAGAAACTCTGTTATTGTGTTAATCATAGAAACACATATGTAAATAAAGAAAATAAAGAATTTCATCTGATGATGCATCAGACTTTATTTATAAATAAATCGAATTAAGAGATTGTAGCACAACATAATCCCGTCGTAAGAGACTTTGCATCTCCTATACAGTTATTGATCATGAGAGTCTTTGGTGTAGTAGTAGTAGTAACGGATAAGCGAGTTTGAGAACGGCATATGTGACAAGTCAGTGCTTTTTGATATAGGAGTGGACAAAATATCCGTAATTTTCGATCCTATTTGTTATTCGTTTCGATTCGAATAAAAAAAAGTAGATATCAGTTACTTTACAAAGCAAAACAAATATTAATATGCAATATTTATAAACAAAGCAAATAACATACTAATATTTTTAAAGAAAATATTCAATCCGATCCACTATAATTATGTAAATATTATATTTTATGTAAGTTTTAAAATATTTTTATTTATTAAATTATTTATATTAGTTATAGGATTTTTAAAAGTAAGTAACTTTTGATTTTTGTAATAGATTGTTATTATTTTCTTTTGTATTTAGATTTTTAATTTTTTTAAATTTTTTTATATAGATTAAATCAAATATTCGGTAAAATATAAATAAAATTGGATATCATGAATACCGAATATTTAGAAAGTTACAAATCGAATCAAATCGAATAATTGATTATTCGGACAAAATAGATAAGATGACGAATACCTCTGTAAACTCAGATATTTGATCCATGTCCACCTCTATTTCGATGTCCCAAGTGTCGGGAATATGATAAAATTGATTTTAAAAATAAGTATGTGTTAGGTCCCGAAAGATTCGAAGATAAAATATTGATTGATGTAGATCTTGATCTTGTTGGTCGAATTATGTAGTCTAACAAAATTTTGATTAATTGACGGTGTCAATATCAAGATGACAAGATTCAGTGTTCTTTCTACGAACCGGTTCATTCATGCATTCAATATTTTTATAATGAAGACTTCAACCATTATTGTTCAGAAATGTTGAGTAAAATTATAGAGGGCAATAACAAAAATAAAAGGCATGCAATAAAACGGGCAGACCAAGTGGAATATTCTGTACACCGTACTTAACTTCCAATCAAGATGTTAAACATAGTAATGTCTTCCATTACGCGACAAAATGTTTATTAATAATTTATAATCGCACCCAAAATAAATAAATAAATAGAAAAAAATATCCACTAGAAGTCACTAGGAACCTGTGAACGTGTTATTTTCTAGACTTTTCTCACCTACCTACATCGGCGAAAAACGACTCATACATCATAGATAACTTATTATGCTATGATGATGGAAGTGTTATTTCTAATGAAATTTTCAATCAAATTAGAAGAATGCAGTCCAGTAAACGGACGGCAAATTGGCTAGAAAAACTAGTAAACAGTTTAAGGGAAAAAAATCTGGAAAACAAGTGGTAAAGTTGGTAGTATGGATATTCTTGAAATTGTAGATATATATATTTAGTTTGTGATTGGGAAGTGCGGATTTCACTATTGCGGAAACGGAATTGTAAATTTTAATGCATTGTCACCAATCAAAAATAATTAACAAAAGCGGTGCGTTATTGAAGTTTTTTTTTTCTAAAAAAAAAGAATGCAAGTGCGGTATTGGTTTAGTGAAGAAAAGTTGATATTTGCTTGCTACAGTAATTCCACATGGTTTTTCATGCAGTTCATCACTATTTGCGGTTTTGTATGAACGTAAACTTTAAAAATAATAAGTGTACAAAATAATAAGATATAAACTATGTAAGATAATGGAGTTTCATGCAGTATTTAAAATGTATCAATGTTGTTTATAATATAAATTAGATACAATATAGACAAATCTTTCAAATAAACTTTTTCGAAGTTTTTTTTTGTTTAACCTAGGGTATCCCAGGCCCAGAAGGCCCAGACTAATCTCCAAGGGGAAGGAATGCCCACGGATAGACGCCCCTCCCAGTTTTTCAAATGGGCCGAAAGCATGGCTCATATCCGTGTGGGTGAGCAAACAAATGTGACTTAGTTTTGCGCAGCAGGGGAGTCGAACCCAAAACGTTTTGGCGTCCCGGTCCCGATCTCTACCACTCGACCACAAGTGCTCGCTCAGACTTTTTCGAAGTTTTTGTCATAAAAATAAATCGCAAAGAAAAAATAATCAAAATAGATATTTTTTGTTTTTTTTTTAATTTTAACCTTCACATACAAAACTCACCTCATAGCTCTAAACTTTAAGTTTATATTAGTTAATCCAAGAAGTATAAATATATATATTTACATCCTTTAATAAAGTTTATTTTAGTCATTTTTTCATTAAATACTATTTTAATGACAAAACTATTTTACGTCTATCTTAGGGTATTCCTCTACAATATATTTACAAACATTTCAATAAATGCTCAAAAGTATTTATTTCACCAATCTAAAATTTTATATATTTCATTGTTTTTACATTTAACATAGAATAGTTTTACGTGAATTTTTTTATTTGAGTTATTAAATATTATTATTATTTTAAAGTTAGGTTATCATATTAATATACAAAATTTATATTATTTATATCTAAAATTTAGTTATATTATCAAAACTGCAGTTACTATGCAAACCCTATATATATATATATATTAGTTACAAGTTAAGATTTATAAAAATATTTATCACTTTATCACTAGACAAACAAAATTTATTTTAAATTACATGAATATATTTTATATTATTATTATCAAAACCACATTATTTCTTCTATCAAAACCGCACTATTTTTCTCTATTAAAACCGCACTTATCCCGCAAACCGCTTGAATCACAGTTGAACCGTACCGCACTTTAATTTCGCACTGCATTTATTTTCAAAACCCTGGTTACCATTCGGACCCTTAGCTCATTAAAAAAAAAATAGATATATTTTATATTTTGGAAAAGTATCTGAATCGAACTATACCTACAATATTGAATATTTGTTGTGGTTTTTAAAATTAAGAATCGAACTGAAATTACATTAAATCTAAACTGAAGTAAAATCCATCTAACTGAAAATTTTGAAACCAACATAAATACCTAAATGACCAAAGCTATAATATGAGCATCCAATCAGTTTAGATTTTTCAATCTTTGGATTGGGAAAAGTTTGCTGAAAGGAACCCAACATAACTTTGGTTCGATTAAGGAATTGATTTGTTGGGTTTGGTTGTGAGAAATTATTTTTCATGTTTGCTATATTTGCTAAAATCAGTTAAGATCTACAAAATACGTCCAGGCCTAACTGAAGTGGCGAGTTCTAAAATAATGAAATCAAACATAACTCTGCCGCATAACAAATCCAAATCTCGCGTATTTTCACTGTGATCCAAACTAGAAAAAAAAAATGTCAAAAACTCATAGATATATTTGATTAAATTTTTCATAAAATTAAAATTTATAATTAAATATTAAAATATATATCTATATTGAAAATTGTGGTATTAGAATCTGTCATTGAGTTGTTGTAATGCCATGTTTATTCCAATTCTGAGAGATCGTTCTTATATGTATTTTATTTAAGAAACGATTTTTAATTTTTATTAATTAAAAATTAAGAAATATTTATTAGAAAAATTAAGAATACTGTAAAAAGTCTCCAATAAACATGTCCTATGAACTTTCGTTAGTCAATGGTTCTAAATGTAACTTGCCTCAGAAAGTCACAGAAACTTCACATTCAAACCAACTTTTTACTTTTATTTTCCATAAAAAGAAACAGCCGAGTTAACACTCCTTTCGCCCTCCGCGCTTTCACACAATGAACCCCAGTGTGAACAATCACATCTACAACCAAAAAGACAAGAATACCCTTACGTGACCTTCCCAGAAGAAACCAAAACATATGAAAGCTTCCTTCGTCCACTACCTATAGCTTAGTTGGCTTCCATGGATCGATGTTCCTTCTCCGACTCTCTTCCTTTATATATCCAAAAACCCACTCTCATTTCTCCATCATCAACCTCCCAAACACAATACCCACTTCTCGAAATCCTCAATTTATATCTCAAATGGCGACTCCTGAATCCTCAACCAGGCCCACCCACCAAACCCCAAACCCCAATTTCCACGACTTCTTCCCCGCCATGGCAGGAAAACTCGGAGGAGAAGGTCTAATCGAAGAGCTCTGCAAAGGCTTCGAGCTCCTCATGGACGGAGACAGAGGAGTCATCACTTTCGAGAGCTTGCGGCGTAACGCATCGACCGTTCTTGGACTCGGAGATCTGACGGACGAGGATGTAAGGTGTATGATCAACGAAGGGGATTTCGATCGAGACGGGGCGTTGAGTCAGATGGAGTTTTGTGTGCTCATGTTTAGGCTTAGCCCTGACTTGATGGATGCGTCACGGTGTGTTGTCACCGAGGCCATCGAGGAGGAGTTTTGGTGACCGGACACATAGGCATTGATAGATAACTTTCTCTCTCTGTCGGAGACTTTGACTTAAGTTTAACCAGTTCTCTTTTATGTTTTTCTGTTATCCTCTCGATTATTGTTGCAATTCGTATAAAATTCTTGGATATTATTAACCGATATGGGAAAAAAAATCAATGAGAACAAAAAAAAAAAAAAATATATATATATATATATATACCAAATGCATATTCACTTCTTCAGCCTTTTTCTGAATGATTTTTTTCCCACTCGTATGATTTTCATACTACTTTTTTTTCTGAATGATTTTTTTCCAAATATATATACCAAACTATTTTCTCTGAATAATAGTTTCTTATTCTACTTATTTACATGTTTTTTGGTTTAACATTAGCAACTTACAATATAGTATTAGCGACTACGGCGACTTTAGTTATATGTTACAGAATATGAATTGTAATTTTCCTTAGCCCGCAAAAGTTTTGTTTGTAAGTATAACACTAACACATAAATAATATCTGATTTGGATAATCAAACCGGGGGAAGTGAAGTAACAACGCCCCAGCTGAAAGTATACTTTGAGTATCACATTTAATCTTATCCGCCATTTTGTTATGTGTAATCAGTATTTGTTGAATCATAAAGATGGGAAAGAGGTTCTTTCATCTTTCAAATTCTTCCATGTGTAGTGAAAGTTAGTTAAGTAAACATCATCTTTACCTATTGGGAACACTATACCAATTGAGAGAAGTATATTGCAAACACAACTTTGAGATCTGAATGATCTTTCGTAAACTCCATTGTCAATATCAACGCTTGGCTTTCTAAATGTAGCAATTACAAACTTCGTCGGATATTCATGGTTCATATTACCTAATTTCCTACCACTACATTACTATAGAATTATTTTTGATCTAAAAATTGGTCATGTTCTTTTTAGGCTCCATCATGAAAACCTAATTTTGTGTTGAAACAGGTTATCATATTTGTATTGACTAGTTATCCTTCGAAATTTCTAATTAATAATGTTGCTTCGATAAATAAGGCTTGTACGATCCACTTGAAATCGAAGAAAGCAGTATTTTTAAGTCAGATTTTTTTCTTTCATTTACCTGTTTTTGATTTTCAGCAAAAAGTAGATTAAACAACCCCCACCCCCACCCCCACCCCCACCCCACCACTTCTTTTAGAAAACGTATTAACATTATACAATAAAGCATTTGTAACACGTCTTAACACATCACTCATCAAAATCTCCATATAATTATTATGACCTATATGAGTGTACCTTTAACTTTCAACCACCTGATCATATTTCAACTTTTTTCATTAGTTAAATTTATTTTTTTATATACAAAGCAGATATAGTCGCACCTTGCGAGTGATTCATCATGTAGGCTAATGCGTGTAGCCATGCAGTTCCTCTGATCCAGCGAAAAAAGACCGAATCATGCATGTACGTATTTTAAGCGACACTTTGGTCAATAAAGCTCATATAAAATGTCGATTACTTTGTTTACACGAATATGAGCAAAATCAGGGGCGAATTGAACATTATGTAAGTAAGAGGGTGAAAAAGCGAAGCATCCTTAAAACACAAGCCAACGTTCGCACTTTATCATTGTCTTCACTCGTTTTAACATCATATTTTCTTTTCTTTTGTGTGTATAATTTTATTATTTGGATATTTTAGTTTTTGTTTTTTTTGACATAATATTTTATCCTGTAGTTCTTAGAAAGAACTGTCGTTGAACGTCGCCCCTCTTGATTACAACGAAAGGTTCCTGTAATTCTAAGGGATATCCAAAATGATTACATCCAAGTTCCAAGATATGATTTATATTATGTAAAGCCAACGTATATAAGATTTTACAGTCGAGGTCCAGGTCAATATACATGTAATGTATGACGCCAAATTTGCAGACGGACTGTGCTAGATCGGATTCTAAATAATTTACGTATAAGCAGGCTTATAGGTGATGTGTTATCAAAAAAAAAAATTCATTGCCTATAAGTCTCTCTAATCTCTATATGTAAATTTCTAGGCTCCCATGTTTCGAAGAGATATACTATATTGGACTGGTTTTAGTGATAGAATTTTTAAGTTTCAATGTTAGTAACCCCAATTTTAGCAAATACGATGTTTTAGTTTTGTAGATAATCGTTTAGTTTTTGGAAAGTCTAAACTGTTTCAAAGTTATATTCTATTTTCATAAAGAGTGTTATTATAACACTTTTCTTATTACAGAAAATATCATTTTATAATTGCATTTATTTTAAGTTTAATATTAGATTAAAAGTTCATTGAATTTTATAATTGAATTTTATATATAATTTTATTTATCTCAAACATTATTGGTTAAATAGATATAATTATTAAATATGTAAATGTATTTCAACTCATCTTTAAAATTGTGTGAGAAAGAATCATAATGACATGAAACAACCGAAGACAAATCTCTCAAATAGACATTTTAAAGTTTTTGTCACAAAAATAGACTTTAAAAAATGACCAAAATATTTTTTTTTATTTTAAATTTTTTAATATTTTTATTTTTATATTTAATTTTCAACATTACCTTCAAAAACCCACCACATAACTATAAACTCTAAGTCTAGATTAGTTAATCCAAGGGGTATAAATATATATTTACACCATTTGATAACGTATATTTTGATCACTTTTCTTTTTGAGTGCTATTTTGGAGACAAAAACTTTATAGATCTATTTTGGTCTTTATCTCAACAAACGTAGGGAGGATCAATTAATCTATTCTATTAAAACATGATCATGACCTATTGATAAATAATATGTCTAACTATTTAATTTTATGTTTTACTCTTTAAAAAATGAAATATAACTTCTTATTTTTTCAACTGCATATAACTTTCTGATTTTAAAGTTAAAAAAGTAACTCCTTATTTATTTGCATAGTGGATAATTTAATAACCACATATTACTTCTAAAATCAACATTAATTTATATTAATTCTTTCTTGTTTTTGACAGTTTTCACATGAGTCTAACATGTTGAATTTATATAATTTATATTTAAATATTTAAAATTTATTTTTATTTTATATTATTCTATTCAAATCTGTCGTATACTACATATATGATTCAAATTTTTTTACCTTACAATATAAAAACATCTATTCTATTAAACTCCATTCTAATTACAACCTATATATATGTTAAATTATATAGGTAACAAAATATTTTTTATAATTTGTTATATATTTTTATAAAGAATCTTCATTTTTTGTCAATGATTGTAATTGTTATAATTAGATAATTACTAAGAAAATATAATATGATGGAAATTTTAGGAATAAAGTTTAGAAATAATTTCAGAAATCCATATGTACAAGTGTATAGTTATGAAAATTGACATATTTAATATAGTTACCAAAAATTATATTATATTAAATTAATATTAAACACAAATATAATTAAAAAAAAAACAAATAGAAAAACTACATTTTCAAAAAAAAACAAAAAAATATACCCTCCCATGGACGGTTCATAATCTAGTTATGTAAAATAAAATAAAAATGCTCTCATTTTCAAACTAGTTATAAGTTCATGTATATCTAAGTACGAGTTTAAGATAATTTTTATCCTCATCAACTTTTTGACGTTTTAGATAATTTTTCAACCTTATAGCTAATTGTTGAATAT
>CAJHQP010003820.1:0-62240 GCA_905132765.1 Moricandia arvensis | reverse complement strand
TTTAGGCATAGATTCCGTTGATGATTTTTTTCGAATGTTTCTTGAGTGATGCTCAAAAAGGATTTGGCTTAATGAATGGTGTGAGCCAACTGATTGAAAGATGCAGCAAAGTCTAAAATTCATTTGCAAGAAATCTGATTGAACAAGACAAAAACTTTTTCATTATTTATGAATCTTTACTTTCTATGGTGGAAGGTAAGAAGAAATATATTTCTAATTCTAAGATCCAAACTGAAACCTTTGAAATATTTTTGGTTTGCTTTGAGTGCATATTTTATAATAACAATTCCCTAAGATAAATGAAAAATGTCTAAACAAGAGAAGAGTGGGTTTGGGTTTGATATGGGAAAACTAACTTGAAATACTACATCAAAATGTTAGCATTCTAGTTTAAAAATTCATGTTTTGAAAGCAAGGGCTTAAGTTAAATTGTGTTAAACCATATCAAACCGAATGAAAACTTTATTTGAAGGTATTCTTTATCTTATTCTATGTGTAGTCTGTTATGTTGTCTGATATATGACTTTAATTTCTAATAAATTAAAATAAAATTGCAGTGTTATCTCAAGTTTACCCAAAACGAATAAAATTTCATCGAAGCAAAAAAGGATGATAAAAAAATAATCAATTTTACAGTAAACGTTTTTATTTTATATTAAAATTGTTAAATGTTGAGCGTTATGAATGTTGATAACATAACTTCATGAATGAATAAATGTTTAATCAATTAATTAACCTTTCACAAATCAAACGTACTTACTCCTATAAGATCCCTCGTTATTCTTATCAATCTAACATCCAACAACGAAAGCAAATATGGCAAAGTCACTTCTCATGATAATGTTTGCATCGATAATTGTATTTTTGGCGTCTCGCCCAACTTTCTCACAAGAATTTGATCTATATTCACAATATGTACCGAAAAATATGAATTTTGAAGATCGCACCATTGTACAAGAGGTTAAATATGAGGATGATCTTATGGGTTCATTACTCGCGCAAACAACACGGATTTCTTCAGAATTGTCTTGAAAATATGAACTCGGATTGTAAAAAAGAAATTTTCAAAAACATGTTGGATGAGACAAAGACGCAAGTATTGACGGATAATTGTTGTCGACATCTATTAAAGACTGGCAAAAAGTGTCATCTAGGACTAGCTCAAATGATTCTATCAGTTTACGAGTACTAAAGATATGCAACAATGGCTATTCCCAAAAACAAACAAACATGGAATGATTGTGTTCGTAGAGTTGGTAGCCAACTTGGTGTTCCAGTCTCTTTGGAAGAATGAACTAATATCACCTCGTCTTGATGTTGTATGTGTTTTAAAATTTATGGTTGTTACTATTGTATACTCCATCAGGTTTTTAATAAGAAAAAAATTATATACTTTATATGTTTCTTAACGAAAATATAATTAATTATTTAACTAACCAAAATTCAAATAATAATATAATAAAATGTATAATTAAAAATAAAATCATAATATAATATAAATATAAATTAAAATCAAAAACTTCATCTTAGTTAAATTAAAAGAATACTGTAAAATGACATTTATTAAAAAGAGAAAGTATTAAACAGTTTACCACTTCATTTCTTATAATCAAGAGACTCGAGTACTAAAATAATTTACGTTTATATACTAAAAATCATCTAGGCCACATAACAAAATAAATAAATGTTTGATTACCAAAACACAGTAAAAATTCTTGGAAATAAATGGAAGAACAAAATGATATATATTACCTGAGAAGAAACATTTTTTTTCTGTTTAAAGGGGTAAAATTCAAATTTTTATCATAGTAATACTTTAAATTCAATGTAGTACTCAGCGTTTGTTTATAAATATATTTCACTAAAAACATATTGATCCAGTCATTCAAATTTAAAAATTAGGCATAGATTCCGTTGATGATTTTTTTCGAATGTTTCTTGAGTGATGCTCAAAAAGGATTTGGCTTAATGAATGGTGTGAGCCAACTGATTGAAAGATGCAGCAAAGTCTAAAATTCATTTGCAAGAAATCTGTTGAACAAGACAAAAAACTTTTTCATTATTTATGAATCTTTACTTTCTATGGTGGAAGGTAAGAAGAAATATATTCTAATTCTAAGATCAAACTGAAAAACTTTGAAATATTTTTGGTTTGCTTTGAGTGCATATTTTATAATAACAATTCCCTAAGATAAATGTAAAAATGGTCTAAACAAGAGAAGAGTGGGTTTGGGTTTGATATGGGGAAAACTAACTGGAAATACTACATCAAAAATGTTAGCATTCTGTTTAAAAATTCATGTTTTGAAAGCAAGGCTTAAGTTAAAATTGTGTTAAACCAGATCAAACCGAATGAAAACTTTATTTGAAGGTATTCTTTATCTTATTCTATGTGTAGTCTGTTATGTTGTCTGATATATGACTTTAATTTCTAATAAATTAAAATAAAATTGCAGTGTTATCTCAAGTTTACCCAAAAAACGAATAAAATTTCATCGAAGCAAAAAAGGATGATAAAAAATAATCAAATTTTACAGTAAACGTTTTTATTTTATATTAAATTGTTAAATGTTGAGCGTTATGAAGTTGATAACATAACTTCATGAATGAATAAATGTTTAATCAATTAATTAACCTTTCACAAATCAAACGTACTTACTCCTATAAGATCCCTCGTTATTCTTATCAATCTAAACATCCAACAACAAAGCAAATATGGCAAAGTCACTTCTCATGATAATGTTTGTATCGATAATTGTATTTTTGGCGTCTCGCCCAACTTTCTCACAAGAATTTGATCTATATTCACAATATGTACCGAAAAATATGAATTTTGAAGATCGCACCATTGTACAAGAGGTTAAATATGAGGATGATCTTATGGGTCATTACTCGCGCAAACAACACGGATTTCTTCAGAATTGTCTTGAAAATATGAACTCGGATTGTAAAAAAGAAATTTTCAAAAACATGTTGGATGAGACAAAGACGCAAGTATTGACGGATAATTGTTGTCGACATCTATTAAAGACTGGCAAAAAGTGTCATCTAGGACTAGCTCAAATGATTCTATCAGTTTACGAGTATAAAGATATTGCAACAATGGCTATTCCCAAAAACAAACAAACATGGAATGATTGTGTTCGTAGAGTTGGTAGCCAACTTGGTGTTCCAGTCTCTTTGGAAGAACTGAACTAATATCACCCCGTCTTGATGTTGTATGTGTTTTAAAATTTATGGTTGTTACTATTGTATACTCCATCAGGTTTTAATAAGAAAAAAAATATATACTTTATATGTTTCTTAACGAAAATATAATTAATTATTTAACTATCCAAAATTCAAATAATAATATAATAAAATGTATAATTAAAAATAAAATCATAATATAATATAAATATAAATTAAAATCAAAACTTCATCTTAGTTAAAATTAAAAGAATACTGTAAAATGACATTTATTAAAAAGAGAAAGTATTAAACAGTTACCACTTCATTTCTTATAATCAAGAGACTCGAGTACTAAAATATTTACGTTTATATACTAAAAATCATCTAGGCCAACATAAACAAAATAAATAAATGTTTGATTACCAAAACACAGTAAAATTCTTGGAAATAAAATGGAAGAACAAAATGATATATATTACCTGAGAAGAAACATTTTTTTTCTGTTTAAAAGGGGTAAAATTCAAAATTTTTATCATAGTAATACTTTAAATTCAATGTAGTACTCAGCATTTGGTTTATAAATATATTTCACTAAAAACAATTTGATCGAGTCATTCAAATTTAAAATTTAGGCATAGATTCCGATGATGATTTTTTTCGAATGTTTCTTGAGTGATGCTCAAAAAGGATTTGGCTTAATGAATGGTGTGAGCCAACTGATTGAAAGATGCAGCAAAGTCTAAAATTCATTAGCAAGAAATCTGTTGAACAAGACAAAAACTTTTTCATTATTTATGAATCTTTACTTTCTATGGTGGAAGGTAAGAAGAAATATATTCTAATTCTAAGATCAAACTGAAAACCTTTGAAATATTTTTGGTTTGCTTTGAGTGCATATTTTATAATAACAATTCCCTAAGATAAATGAAAAAAATGTCTAAACAAGAGAAGAGTGGGTTTGGGTTTGATATGGGGAAACTAACTGGAAATACTACATCAAAATGTTAGCATTCTAGTTTAAAAATTCATGTTTTGAAAGCAAGGGCTTAAGTTAAAATTGTGTTAAACCAGATCAAACCGATGAAAACTTTATTGAAGGTATTCTTTATCTTATTCTATGTGTAGTCTGTTATGTTGTCTGATATATGACTTTAATTTCTAATAAATTAAAATAAAATTGCAGTGTTATCTCAAGTTTACCCAAAAACGAATAAAATTTCATCGAAGCAAAAAAGGATGATAAAAAATAATCAAATTTTACAGTAAACGTTTTTATTTTATATTAAAATTGTTAAATGTTGAGCGTTATGAAGTTGATAACATAACTTCATGAATGAATAAATGTTTTAATCATTAATTAACTTTTCACAAATCAAACGTACTTACTCCTATAAGATCCCTCCTTATTCTTATCAATCTAACATCCAAAACGAAAAGCAAATATGGCAAAGTCACTTCTCATGATAATGTTTGTATCGATAATTGTATTTTTGGCGTCTCGCCCAACTTTCTCACAAGAATTTGATCTATATTCACAATATGTACCGAAAAATATGAATTTTGAAGATCGCACCATTGTACAAGAGGTTAAATATGAGGATGATCTTATGGGTCATTACTCGCGCAAACAACACGGATTTCTTCAGAATTGTCTTGAAAATATGAACTCGGATTGTAAAAAAGAAATTTTCAAAAACATGTTGGATGAGACAAAGACGCAAGTATTGACGGATAATTGTTGTCGACATCTATTAAAGACTGGCAAAAGTGTCATCTAGGACTAGCTCAAATGATTCTATCAGTTTACGAGTATAAGATATTGCAACAATGGCTATTCCCAAAAACAAACAAACATGGAATGATTGTGTTCGTAGAGTTGGTAGCCAACTTGGTGTTCCAGTCTCTTTGGAAGAAATGAACTAATATCACCTCGTCTTGATGTTGTATGTGTTTTAAAATTTATGGTTGTTACTATTGTATACTCCATCAGGTTTTAATAAGAAAATATTATATACTTTATATGTTTCTTAACGAAAATATAATTAATTATTTACCTAACCAAAATTCAAATAATAATATAATAAAATGTATAATTAAAATAAAATCATAATATAATATAAATATAAATTAAAATCAAAAACTTCATCTAAGTTAAAATTAAAAGAATACTGTAAAATGACATTTATTAAAAAGAGAAAGTATTAAACAGTTACCACTTCATTTCTTATAATCAAGAGACTCGAGTACTAAAATATTTACGTTTATATACTAAAAATCATCTAGGCCAACATAAACAAAATAAATAAATGTTTGATTACCAAAACACAGTAAAAATTCTTGGAAATAAAATGGAAGAAAAAATGATATATATTACCTGAGAAGAAACATTTTTTTCTGTTTAAAAGGGGTAAAATTCAAAATTTTTATCATAGTAATACTTTAAATTCAATGTAGTACTCAACGTTTGGTTTATAAATATATTTCACTAAAAACAATTTGATCCAGTCATTCAAATTTAAAATTTAGGCATAGATTCCGATGATGATTTTTTTCGAATGTTTCTTGAGTGATGCTCAAAAAGGATTTGGCTTAATGAATGGTGTGAGCCAACTGATTGAAAGATGCAGCAAAGTCTAAAATTCATTTGCAAGAAATCTGTTGAACAAGACAAAAACTTTTTCATTATTTATGAATCTTTACTTTCTATGGTGGAAGGTAAGAAGAAATATATTCTAATTCTAAGATCAAACTGAAAACCTTGAAATATTTTTGGTTTGCTTTGAGTGCATATTTTATAATAACAATTCCCTAAGATAAATGAAAAAAATGTCTAAACAAGAGAAGAGTGGGTTTGGGTTTGATATGGGGAAAACTAACTGGAAATACTACATCAAAAATGTTAGCATTCTAGTTTAAAAATTCATGTTTTGAAAGCAAGGGCTTAAGTTAAAATTGTGTTAAACCAGATCAAACCGAATGAAAACTTTATTTGAAGGTATTCTTTATCTTATTCTATGTGTAGTCTGTTATGTTGTCTAATATTAGACTTTAATTTCTAATAAATTAAAATAAAATTGCAGTGTTATCTCAAGTTTACCCAAAAACGAATAAAATTTCATCGAAGCAAAAAAGGATGATAAAAAAATAATCAAATTTTACAGTAAACGTTTTTATTTATATTAAAATTGTTAAATGTTGAGCGTTATGAAGTTGATAACATAACTTCATGAATGAATAAATGTTTAATCAATTAATTAACCTTTCACAAATCAAACGTACTTACTCCTATAAGATCCCTCCTTATTCTTATCAATCTAACATCCAACAACAAAAGCAAATATGGCAAAGTCACTTCTCATGATAATGTTTGTATCGATAATTGTATTTTTGGCGTCTCGCCCAACTTTCTCACAAGAATTTGATCTATATTCACAATATGTACCGAAAAATATGAATTTGAAGATCGCACCATTGTACAAGAGGTTAAATATGAGGATGATCTTATGGGTCATTACTCGCGCAAACAACACGGATTTCTTCAGAATTGTCTTGAAAATATGAACTCGGATTGTAAAAAAGAAATTTTCAAAAACATGTTGGATGAGAGAAAGACGCAAGTATTGACGGATAATTGTTGTCGACATCTATTAAAGACTGGCAAAAAGTGTCATCTAGGACTAGCTCAAATGATTCTATCAGTTTACGAGTATAAAGATATTGCAACAATGGCTATTCCCAAAAACAAACAGACATGGAATGATTGTGTTCGTAGAGTTGGTAGCCAACTTGGTGTTCCAGTCTCTTTGGAAGAACTGAACTAATATCACCTCGTCTTGATGTTGTATGTGTTTTAAAATTTATGGTTGTTACTATTGTATACTCCATCAGGTTTTAATAAGAAAAAATTATATACTTTATATGTTTCTTAACGAAAATATAATTAATTATTTAACCTAACCAAAATTCAAATAATAATATAATAAAATGTATAATTAAAAATAAAATCATAATATAATATAAATATAAATTAAAATCAAAACTTCATCTTAAGTTAAAATTAAAAGAATACTGTAAAATGACATTTATTAAAAAGAGAAAGTATTAAACAGTTACCACTTCATTTCTTATAATCAAGAGACTCGAGTACTAAAATATTTACGTTTATATACTAAAAATCATCTAGGCCAACATAAACAAAATAAATAAATGTTTGATTACCAAAACACAGTAAAATTCTTGGAAATAAAAATGGAAGAACAAAATGATATATATTACCTGAGAAGAAACATTTTTTTCTGTTTAAAAGGGGTAAAATTCAAATTTTTATCATAGTAATACTTTAAATTCAATGTAGTACTCAGCGTTTGGTTTATAAATATATTTCACTAAAAACATTTGATCCAGTCATTCAAATTAAAAATTTAGGCATAGATTCCGTTGATGATTTTTTTCGAACGTTTCTTGAGTGATGCTCAAAAAGGATTTGGCTTAATGAATGGTGTGAGCCAACTGATTGAAAGATGCAGCAAAGTCTAAAATTCATTTGCAAGAAATCTGTTGAACAAGACAAAAACTTTTTCATTATTTATAATCTTTACTTTCTATGGTGGAAGGTAAGAAGAAATATATTCTAATTCTAAGATCAAACTGAAAACCTTTGAAATATTTTTGGTTTGCTTTGAGTGCATATTTTATAATAACAATTCCTAGATAAATGAAAAAATGTGCTAAACAAGAGAAGAGTGGGTTTGGGTTTGATATGGGGAAAACTAACTGAAATACTACATCAAAAATTTTAGCATTCTAGTTTAAAATTCATGTTTTGAAAGCAAGGGCTTAAGTTAAAATTGTGTTAAACTAGATCAAACCGAATGAAAACTTTATTTGAAGGTATTCTTTATCTTATTCTATGTGTAGTCTGTTATGTTGTCTGATATATGACTTTAATTTCTAATAAATTAAAATAAAATTGTAAGTGTTATCTCAAGTTTACCCCAAAAACGAATAAAATTTCATCGAAGCAAAAAATGATGATAAAAAATAATCAAATTTTACAGTAAACGTTTTTATTTATATTAAATTGTTAAATGTTGAGCGTTATGAAGTTGATAACATAACTTCATGAATGAATAAATGTTTAATCAATTAATTAACCTTTCACAAATCAAACGTACTTACTCCTATAAGAACCCTCCTTATTCTTATCAATCTAACATCCAACAACGAAAGCAAATATGGAAAGTCACTTCTCATGATAATGTTTGTATTGATAATTGTATTTTTGTGTCTTCGCCCAACTTTCTCCCAAGAATTTGATCTATATTCACAATATGTACCAAAAAATATGAATGTTTGAGATCTCACCATTTACAAGAGGTTAAATATGAGGATGATCTTATGGGTCATTACTCGCGCAAACAACACGGATTTCTTCAGAATTGTCTTGAAAATATGAACTCGGATTGTAAAAAAGAAATTTTCAAAAAACATGTTGGATGAGACAAAGACGCAAGTATTGACGGATAATTGTTGTCGACATCTATTAAAGACTTGGCAAAAAGTGTCATCTAGGACTAGCTCAAATCATTCTATCAGTTTACGAGTACAAAGATATTGCAACAATGGCTATTCCCAAAAACAAACAGACATGGAATGATTGTGTTCGTAGAGTTGGTAGCCAACTTGGTGTTCCAGTCTCTCTGGAAGAAATGAACTAATATCACCTCGTCTTGATGTTGAATGTGTTTTAAAATTTATGGTTGTTACTATTGTATACTCCATTAGGTTTTAATAAGAAAACATTTATATACTTTATATGTTTCTTAACGAAAATATAATTAATTATTTACCTAACCAAAATTCAAATAATAATATAATAAAATGTATAATTAAAAATAAAATCATAATATAATATAAATTAAATTAAAATCAAAAACTTCATCTAAGTTAAAATTAAAAGAATACTGTAAAATGACATTTATTAAAAAGAGAAAGTATTAAACAGTTACCACTTCATTTCTTATAATCAAGAGACTCGAGTACTAAAATATTTACGTTTATATACTAAAAATCATCTAGGCCAACATAAACAAATAAATAAATGTTTGATTACCAAAACACAGTTAAAATTCTTGGAAATAAAAATGGAAGAACAAAATGATATATATTACCTGAGAAGAAAACATTTCTTTTCTGTTTAAAAGGGGTAAAATTCGAATTTTTTATCATAGTAATACTATAAATTCAATGTAGTACTCAGCGTTTGGTTTATAAATATATTTCACTTAAAAAAATTTGATCCAGTCATTCAAATTAAATATATTTCACTAAAGAATGATAAAACAAAATATTATATTTCTTACGCGAGAAGAAACCTTTTTGGTTTAAAAGGTGCGGATTTGGATATTTTTAATTAGTATACTTTAGATACAAAATAGAACTCACGTTTTACTCTATTTGCTTATAAAATATTGAGAAATTCTAAAACCCCTTTTAGTATAGTTCACCAAAAAGCATACAAAGAATAAAATGACCAAAACAAATTACACTTAAAAGGTAATTATACATTTATACCCCTATCTTAATTAATTTAGTCTTAAAATTTAGAGTTCAGGAATTGGGATTTTTTGGTGGAGCTTAAAATTCTTTTAAAATATTATAATTTTTAAAATAAAAATAGTTCAAAAAGCATTTTCAAATTTCAAAAAGATATTTTTTAAAAACATGGAAAAAATCAAAAACAATCTGAAAAATTATAAAGAAGTTTGATTTGAAATGTATAAAGCAAGGGGTAGAAGGGTCTTTTGTTTCTTTATCGAAACGTTTTAGTCAATTTTTCTCCCTTGAATACTCTTTTAAGAAAATTACCCTAAAATATTTGTCATAAAACTATTTGAATCCAATCATCCAATTAAAATTTAGGCAAAAAATTCCGATGTTGATTTTTGGAACGTTTGTTGAGTGATGCTCAAAAAAAGATTGGCTTAACAAATGGTGTGAGCTCAGCTGATTGTAAGAAGCTACAAAATCTAAAGTTCATATGCAAAAAATCTGTGTACAACCCAAAAACCTTGTTCATTAATTTATGAACCCATTACTTTCTATAGGGAAGGTATGAAGAAATATATTATAACCTAAGATCAAACCGGAAACTTTTGAATATTTTTGGCTTGATGGCAAATCCCGATCTTGAAATATGCTAAATGAAGAGTCAGCTTGACATTTTCAAAAAATTGGTCATATCTTTAGATCTTTATGACCATTTCTTCTGTTTTCGGGCTTGTTGGAAATCTATGAGATACATATTGAATTCTCGTAGTGGTTTTGGTTCGGGAATTCTCTTGGTTGGGCTGGAATCCACTTCTAAAGTCCAATACCCGTGGATGGACTGTAGAACCTCTATTTTTAAAAACCAATACCTTTCTTTTCCGTGCAGGTTTTAGTATGATTCAACTTGGCCTTGGAATATTTAGAGTGTAAAATCCAGGAAAAATTGTTTCATGGAAAAATTCCTCCTAGTAGTGAGATATGGTCGTTTTAGTGGCACATATGTTCTAATAGGTTCCTTGGTTGGTTGACTGGTGCATCTGGTTGGCCAATGGTCAGCTACCGTTCTGGATATTGCAACATTAATCCTCTTCTTCATCCATACCCTCAAATCTCTCACCTCAATTCAACCTCTAAATCATGGTACGCTTCCTCTCTTTCAAAACACTAATTTCACTCCACCATAATACGATAACCACCCCTCTCACATCTGCTCTGCATGTTCCCTCAATATCTTTTGATTTCGCCTATGTTCTCTTTGATCCCTCACTTTCTCATGGAGATAATTCTCGTTAATCCTATGGAGATTCCTAATGCTAGAGTAAATCAGGAAGAGAGATGTAGATATATATATATATATATATAAGGTATCTTCAGGTATATATTTGGATATTAGATATAATCAATCGGGTTCGGATATCAAATTTCTTCTAATTCAATACATGTTCAGTTTTATTTTTCGGTTTGGTTTCAGTTCAGAATTGGGTTCGGATTTTGGGGTCCTGGTAAAATGCCAAAGGCATATACTCAACTATCACATTTGTTTGGTTATTAATTTATAAAGTTCAATTTTATTTCCATCAAACACATATATTTCATAGAAATCACTGCCTCTTTCTCAATCTTATTTCTAAAATGAACAATATCTTAATAAACAAAAGAGCATATAGCGATATAAAAAGGCCAAGTGTACATTATTTCTCAACAATTCTAAACCAATCAGTCCAAAACTCAAATATATCTAACAGTTAAAATGTTCCTACACAAAAAAAAAGGAGATTAGAAGCAATAGCCATAAAAAATTAATTAGTGAATTAACCATAAAATGTCATGGCTAGAATTTAGGTGTATATAATGTATTCATTACATTATTTACCCTTGATAATTTGAGCACATATTTCTGTTATCTTTCTCTTTTTTTTTATATTTGGTTACTAAATTTTTATTTCCTCACAATTGATTTATCTTTAATCACTTCAAAATCTTTTTACAACGATCAATGCTTCTGAAATTTTTTTTTACATTCTTCCACATATACCCAAATTTGTTTTCTGAAATGGATATATATTTCTCGCAAAATATAGAATTCTGTTTTAAGAGAAAATTGAACTTTAATATGAATCCCCTCCCTCCTCTATACAAACCTGTTTTCTTCTTTTTGCTCTTTTTCCCTTATTTATTTCCCCTTTATTATGTTTTTCCAAATAATTTATATATAACCATTAACTAATAGCATTGTACTATTCATGTCACTTATAGTATAGTTGAGCTTAAATGTTATAAATATATAACATAGAAACTTTTGTATAGCCTATTTACTTTTGTGATTGCATAAAAGACACATACATTAATTTTATTTTCCTTTTCTCTTTTTTCATATATTTAATTTTTTTTCCAAATACTTAATATGTAATCAAGAACTAATAGCATCGTACGGTTCATGTTATTATGTTGTACTAATAGTATAGTATGCTGTGGATCTTAGTATTACAACGAAAGCAAAGTATGTGTACATGCGGTAAGAGTAAAACCGTCACATCATATCAAATCGTCCTAGTCAAATTTGTGCATGGTTATTCTGTTTTTTTTCTCATTATGTATATTACACTAAATCACCCAAAATATATTTTAATAGGCATAGACGTTCGGGTTTGTGTCGAGTATTTTACTTTTGGATATTTTGGTATAAGATTATAGAACCCGACCAGGTATTTTTACACATCGGCTCAGGTTTACATATACGTAGTTCAGGTTTGATATTTTCCGATTGGATTCGAATATTTATATTTTGGGAAAAAAATCAAATTCTTCACTGCTCAAATTTCTTGTACTTAAAACTTTACTATAAATTAACTAATTTTCTAATTTTAATAAGTTGGACGATTTATAGGTTTACAGTCATAACTTTGAAAATAGAAAGACATTATTTTAGTTGTTATTTTGAGAATTGATAAATATTTTGTTAATGCATTAAACAAGAATCTTGACAAACATTTAAGTGAGTAGCAAATCCTTATATCGGCAATTATATGTATATTATCTGATCTAGAGACATGTGCAGAACTGATATAAATATTTTCAATAAAATGAGATAACTAAATTAGGAATATATGGTTAAGTATATATATGTTCAGTTATCTTCGGATATCTATTTGGGTTCGGATATTACTCGTTCGAATTTAGATATCCAATCTTTCCAAACTCAATATCAATTCGGGTATTTTTTATACTCTAAAATAATGTATGTTTTAGAAATTCACCACATATTAATAAAACATGTTAAAAATGTATTATTTTTGTGTTTAGTTCTTTCCATAACTTTTAATCAATCAAAATTCGATAAACACAACTAATGTCTTCAAAATTTAAAATTTACTATTATTATATGCCTTGAAAATGTTAAATATGTATCTTTTAAAACAATTTTTTTTGAAAACATAGATTATATTGAAACAGATGGACTATTTTGTTTCAGTTTTGGCTTTTTTAACAACATAAACTTAATATTAAAATTAAAAATCTGATACGCTAAGTCGATTAAAATTAGACAAATACTCGACGGTAAGCTGAGAAGCTAACATAAATAAAGCATAATGAAAGATAGAGTGGCTAAGTCGAGAAGAAACCCGTAGAAAATCTTCACTTGTAGTTTTAAAGCCCACATTCTAATGAACACCAAGAATTCAAAATCGACATTGAAGAACCCAACCAATGGATTTTAAGAGCAATTGTAAACTGTCTCTGAAGATGCCTGGATCATCCAACGTTGCAGTGAGGTGCGGAGAGACTACCATAATAGGACTACACACAAAGTCATCGACGATACAGCCTCTGAATGATAACATTTGACAGAGTCGAGATATGCTGAGTTTTTGTGACATTGGAATGACATGCGGAGAGGCGACGCAGACACGAGTTTGACTCGAGATGCAAGCGGCAAAATAATAAACGTAGTGGCCGACAACATATCGTTAACGCTTCATTTGACGGTGAAATCCTAGTCCTGACGAGCCAGGGTCTCAAACACACCTTTGGAGTCTCAATGAAAAAGGCCTGAGCAAGAAATTCGAGAACCTCCGTAGAAGATGGCAGCTTCAGTGAGAGGGTCGCAGAGCCGACTCTATGAAGAACCATTGATGTTTGAGACGGGGTAATTGATACGCCCTAAAAGGATCACTCGACCGGATTGTGAAATGGATATGATCTCAGACAGATCAAATGAGAAATGATGGATTGAATGGTGACACAAGAGGTGCGAAATACTCTTGATACTACCCACTTCGATTGTTGCTTGATATGACGCACAAGTCCAAAAAAGAAGGTTTGATAACTTGGAGATAACCTCACCAAGAACCGAGAAATGTTTTAAGCAAAAAAACAAAGAGATAACTCATAAAAAGGGGAAAATCATTGTTTTTATTGCGTGGCTCTTGGGTTAGGATTAGAGATTTAAACCTTATTTCGCCATTTATAAACTTTGATTGGGGTTCAATTTAGATCTTTACGAGTTCGATTTAGATTTCAGATATCCATTTGGATTATATAAATAAATTCAAAATTTTCAATATACCTCAAAGATAAATTTGAATATTATATACTAAAAATCAAAAATAACATGACTTAGTTATTCTTAGCCCTTGTTAGGAATTATGCTAGGCGCTAGTCGAGCGGCTCGGTTCAGGCCTAGCGCCCCAGCGGAAAACTCGGGGATTAAGTGGAGATTACGCGAAACAGAATTTTATATTGTTTAATGTATTATAAAACATGTTAATTTTATTTTTTATAAAATAAATACATTTTTATGTTTAAAATTGTATAAAACACATAAATATAAAAAATATAAACTTAATACGGTATAATTTCATCAAAATTATGCAAATAAATTGCAGTTATAATATTTTTAGATCAAATAAATAAATAAAAAATTATTTTTTAAAAAAAAGTAAAAGATAAATAAATAATTTAGACGGTCACTTAAGCGGCTAGGCGGCCTATGCGAACTAAAATCGAACATCCAAATTTAGATCGATTTGGCATTAATCAGCCAAATGGGTGGGTGCCTAGCGCCCTAGACGGACGCCTAGGCGACTAAGCGGCCGCTTTTTACAACAGAGTTCTTAGTATTTACATAGAAAACTAAATATTGATTTATTTTGTAAAAATAACCCACATTTTAACGTGGATCAAAATCTAATTTTATAATTAAAATTGAAAATTTGTGTTTTTGTTCGTTCATCTGCTCAGCCGTCTTTGGAGCGGTATTAGTAATATATATTTGAGACACCTTTGTAAAGGTATCATGATGTTCTAAGTTTATTCTATCTAAATAATGTTTTTTACAAAAAACATATTACTTTAAAATAAAACAGAACTATATCATAATTTCATTACTAATATGAGAAGGCGGAGGGGCATCAACGACAGGGGATCAGTGCTGTCCCTGGACCCAGGCGGCCAAGCGAGGAAGCATGTGCTTCCGGCCGCCATATTATTAAGAAATTTATGGCCACATATTTTGTAAATGTAACTTTGTCTAGTTGCTTCACAAGCACAACAATGGGTCTGGGTCAAATCTTTGGTAGTGAATTTCTTCTTTTTTGCCATTTTATTTTTATTTGTTGTGGCCTCCAAAGTGGAGGCCGGCTGGGGATTAAACAGATCCAGTGAGGTCGGTCGGAGACGATGCGAGGAGAGGCAAAGTTTGGTACTTTCTAATGAAGATATGAAGCTAACAACAGCAGAGAGAAGGCTTCACGTTCGAGACGACTCGCTTTCGATGACTCAGAGGAGGTTTGGCCGTGCGGAACTCAGAGACGCAGCAAGAGTGGAGAGACTTGCAAGCTCTGGTGAGCTCGAGCTTACTCATGAGGTGATCAGATCTGGTTGTTTCTCTCGCGTTAAGAGGAGGAGCAGCAACTAAGGAGAAGAGCATACGACACCCAGATAATTATTTACAAAGTAAAATATATTATAATAACTGACTACTGTTTTTATTTTAATTAATGTCATAATCTTTTTTAATTATATTATAATTTTTTAATTATACATATGATTTCAGATATATAATATTTAACTGGTTTGGTTATTATTTGCGATATTAGGATTCCATCTAGTTTTCAAATTTCACTGTAACTTTTTTATTATAAATAATTTAAAAATTTTGAATATTTAGATTATTTTATTTAGGTTGGTTGTTGTTTTATATATGTAAAATATGTTTTAGTAAGATTCTGTGTAACTTAAATATAATTGTTGATGAATAAAATAGTAAAAGTTAAATTAATTGCGTTGAATCGAAATTACATAAATGAATCTATGATAATATTTTGAAATCTTATGCCATATATATAATTTACAAAGAACTAAATTGTAAGAAATGGTGAAGTATTTTATTTTCTTTATTAATATTTTACTGATACGTTTATAAGAGGTGATGAATACATATTGCTATTTAAAATAATTTTTTTATAAATGTTAAGTAAGTTTATGCATTAATTATGAAAAGTAAATTTTAAATTATTTTAAATAATCTTAAACATTAGAATTTGGATTTGCATGGTTATTTGATTATGGGTATATTAGATTCTACAAACATACAGAAAAAATAAAAAGTGAAATAAATATTAAGTAAAATATTTTTTAATAATGATAAATTATTAATAGTTTTATTTCATTAAAAATATCCGGAATTATGCGATTTAAAATATTTTTGTAATTATTTGATAAAATATGCTTATTGTAAAGAATTATCTTTACTTTTCCTTTTTCATAATCTACTAAAAATAAATACCACATTTTCTTCTGTGATTGTTTTCAACAGTCATATTATATAAGTGAAATTTTGTTGATAGATATTTTTGTAATTATAGATATTTAAGTCAACAATATTACGCAAAAATGAATAAAACATTTTAATAATGGAGATTTTTTATGTTTACACATTATTGATACCATTATTCACTTTACATTTATTAAAGAGACATTTTTCACAAATACATTTTTTAAGAGGAAAAATACTTTAAGATTAATTAAAATCCTAAATTTCACATTCCAAAAACTCTACATACTCCTCAACTCTAAACCCTAAGTCTAGATTAATTAACTCTAGGGTTATAAGTATATTTTTTCTCTTAACAAAAGAGGGTAAAGTGATATAAGATAAACATAAAAAGTGGTGATAGGAATATGTTATTTTTGACAATTTCTCTTCAATGACATTAATCATAAATTATTTTTAGTAAATACAAAAAATATGTTGATTATATTATTTAATTATTTATGTAGTCAAATAAGAAATAGATAGATATGAATAAAATATTACTATTATTTTGAGAAAATATTTTATGTTGCTTAAAATTATGTTTTAAAATAAAAAATATTTCTTTTCTTAATATCAACATCATTTTAGTGAACTTCATTTTTCTGAAATGACATTGTATATATATATATATATATTATCGTGTCATCTAAGAAAATAGATAGTTATATAGAAACTGATTTTTTACTTTGATAATATATTTTATGTTTTTTGAATTATGTTTTTAAAGAGAATTTTATTTATTTATTTATATCAAGAATATATTTTTTGAATTTCCTTTTTGCAGGAAATCATATTTTATATAAATATTTTATCGTTTTTAAATTCTATTTTAAAATTTATAAATGTTTCATTTTATTATCTATGTTATTTTGAATAAATAAAAAACAAAATGAATTAAAAATCTTATTAACAAAAATTACTAAAAAAATAGTTATGGTATTTAGATGTAACATTTTTAATTCATTAAGGGTATCTCAATAATCAATCATTTTAAGAATCAATGTGAGATCGACACATAGAAAACTTATTTTTCAAATAATATTATAAAAATTAGAAAACAAATGTAAACCAAATAAATCAAACTTTCCATGCCAACAAGGACAAATCCCTAGTAATTTAATAAACACTAGAGATTGATTTGTGTGCCTGCACAGTTATTGATTTTTACTTTTTTATAATTACTAATTGCTTTTTATGATTAGTGTTATATGTTTTACATGTGTTACTAATTGTATATTGGTTATTTGAATATTTTTAGTTTCTTATACATCAAACTAAACTTGAAAATCAAGTATGGTTACTTTGGTTATTTAGTTATTTTTTAGGGTTATTTTAGTTTAAATACAAAATATCTAAACCGAATCGCGTAATATGGTTAATTTTACTACAAATATTTGTACCAGTTTGAATACATTGGTTATTTGGATATTTTTAAGTTTATATTCAACTCGAAAACCCACTCATAAATTTATTATACCCAAATGAAGTCTAATTTCAAAACCCAAAAAACATCGATAACGAAAGACACACTTCCTACCCGAAACGAGTACCATGATGTTACACTTAACTGATTTTGTAAGCAAAATAAAAATAAAATAAAAACACTTTTTTAACTGTTTTGAATTTCTATCACAAATGGAGCAATTTATTCAACATATAAAATTATTATGTAAAATCTTTTGTTGTCAAATTATACTGGTAAAGAAAATTTATGTAGTTTAAGAAGATTGGGAAAAAAAAGAATATAAAAAGATGTAATAAAACACTTAAAAGTATGTAAATTCTGTTTTATACTTCTGTAATCAATGGTATCAAATTATTTAGAAAGACAATAAATAAAGTGGTTTAACTAGTTAAAAAGAATGAATAAAAATCTCTAAGAAACCACTTAAAACAGGTAAGTATTATTTTGTATTTCAGTTTTATTAGAATAGATGTAAAACCTATATTATTCATTTTCTGTTGAATTTAGTTTTAGAAAAAAAAACATTTAACTCAGTTTCTGCCTGAAATTGATAAATTCTATCTAGATTTATGCATTTGTTCATAGCCTCGCTCTCAAACCAGAAGATGATGGTTTTTTATTTATAAACTAGTATTTGAAATATAAAATGGAAAAACAAACGTTTGTGGTAAAAATTCGAAAAGAGATTAAAAGAAACTTATATTGCATGAGGTGGTTTAGCTGCGAATCCAAGAAGGCTCCAAACCAAATAGCTTATCGCCTCGGTTTCTGAGCAGGTGATGATGATGTTCGGGGTGGTGGTGCATGCACCGTGATCGGAAGAACCCATTCGCTTTTTTCCCTTTCCGGGATTAACAACGGATGCTCATACCTGTTGTATTCAAACAGAACCAAAAGAAATGACTTCGATAACTTGACAAATTTGGACAGTGAATGAATCCTTTAATACCTGCTCAAGTCCACATCCTTCGGAGTGATTAGGAACTCAAACCGAAGAATCCATTGCACAGAAACACGGGGTGTAGTAAACGACATTGGACCATCCGTGGGAATCGAGAAATAGAAAGCTGGTCTGAATAAGGTCTGCCCACCACTTCATGGTGATCGCTTTGGACCTGTTGAGAGAAGACAACATTATGCAATGTAGTAGCAAAGATCTCCTTTGCAGAGACGAAGTAAATCAGCAGAGTAAAACTCTGCTGTATATGTACCTTAGTATGTGTTGGAGAACTTCTCCTAGACGGGATGAACAAATCTCCTGTTTATCGTCTCTGAAGTTTCTAGTGTAACCGAGACCTGAAATCGGATATCGATAATCAAAATCAACAGACCCTGATAGCCTCAACTTCAACCAGATTATATATTTTATGGATTTTACCTCAAGACATCTTCTAGCTCCTTCATGGAAGAAAGTAAGAGTTCCACCAATCTGCAAACAATTTTACCACTGGAAGTAAGTAAGGCGGGGAATTGTTAATGAAAGAATGTGAAATGACATGGAAGTGCTATTACGTTATCGCTGAAGTAATAAGTAGAGTCTGCATTCTTGGGGGAAATCTAAGAAGGACTTGGTCATCCATTCTGATGTTGTAAGATCTTCCTCGTGTGAATCTTTCTGCTGCAAGAAAATGATTGCACTGGATTAGTTGCTATCTGCAGAATCCACAGTCAAATGAAGACGAGCAACATGTGAAGTATTCAAACTGCGAGAAGGTTGAGAGAGTAAACTAGTTTACATGGAATTGGTTCTCCAGCTCCAGCTTCAGGTGAGTTAGATGCTCCAGAGCCATTTGTCTGCTTGGGCTGTTGACTCGGAATCACCGAATTTGATGATTTACCAGGAGAAAAGCCATCTAGTAGAAAAAAAAATGGTAGCAATTTTTAGTAATCCCTTATTTTCTCACAAAGTTATAAAGCTAATAACAAAATAGATAATGGGAAGTTGTTATTCTACTGAAGCCAGAAACACTTGTGTTAGCGAACTAAGTCTTTCACAACTTTGTCAGCAAACACAGAGGGTTACGAGTGGTGACATTCTCAGTGACCTAACAAAAACTGCTGTTTTAGGCAATTACATGCGCAATAACACTTTACCAGGAGAGTCATAAGACACCACAGCAGCTGATAACTGAGAAATCATCTCTTTTGGAGATGATCCAACACCTCTTCAATATATGACGTGCTTTTCATAGATAATCGTGGTCCAGAATTTAAGGACACTGAACTACCAAAAGCTCTGTTTAGATTTCCTTTGTTGGGATAGGAAGAAACCGAGGAGATCTCATCGCGTGAACTGTCATATCCATCCTCACCGTTATCATATGCATCATTTGCTCTAGTCTGCATTAAATGCATTTGGTTGATTGTTCTTATGTTGACCAGCATGCAAATGAAACCAATAGGTATACAAAAAGAAGTAAAAGCAGTAAAAAGAAGATAAACAGTAATTTACAACTGTGAGCACGCCATACCCATTCTGAGTCTCCATCCATCCCTTTCCAGTATATTTCTGTCTGAATGGTACTGGCTGGAACAATCCCTGAGAGAAAATGTAAGAGGCCATCAGGTTGCATTGCTAATGCCGTCAAAACATAAGGAAAAAACAATTTGCTACGTTCGGTAATTTGTTGCCTAAGAATAAACATGTTTGAAACCTGATTTAAAATTCGCATTTAGAAACTAGAGAACAAAGCTTACCATCAGTGTGACTTTCCTCTAAAAGCAACCCATTGTTCATCTGAATTGCCCATACTTGAATTGGGACTCGAGTCTCCTGTTAGTATATCAAACAGGATTACGGGTGTCACTATTATGCCAACTTCGATTAGAAAATTCTAATTACAAAAGGGGAAATAAATTGTATTCAGAGAAGCAAGAGTCCTAACACCAAATGCATTCACTTAAACATATATTCTATCAAGCATCATGACATATGAGGCATATAAATTGAATTTCATTATGACAAGTAACCACTCGTACTGTCGTACACCCACTACAGAATCATGGCATCCAGTTTTTGGCACAGAATCTTATTAGGATGCCAAATCAAGAAAAACGACAATTCTAACTTGATTAAAAGGATATTACAATTAGTTGACCGAACTACTAAACTCACTCCAGTGACAAATCGGCCAAAGAAAACAAAGTACGTACATGTGACACCGAATTTTTTTTCCAAGAACATCTAGACTAACCTATGCTTTATACCTCAAGCTTCAACCTCATACTATGAACAGAAACCCTGGTGCATAGCCATTCCATCGTCACAGAGAAACAACAAGTAGATGATTTAAGAATGTTGAATTATTCATACTCAGTCGTTTGATTGTCTTAGGCCTCAAGCAGGCTAGAAACCAAAGGACGCCTAGATTAGCACTAGACTAAGAAACATTATGTTCCAATCTCATACTCTCCTCTACAAAATCAAGTCTTCACAAGAAAGCTAAAAAATCTTGGTTTACCCCAGTGTAGTTTTTTATCAAAACACAAAGAATTTCTCCTATAGCACCTAACAGAACACGGAAAGCCAAGTAAACTAACCACTTCAATGAAATCTTTTGTCGAGTCTTTGTAGAATTGACTGTTTTCTAATGCCATCAATCTTCCGCTTAATGTGCTCTTGATATAGTAATGGTAACGTAGTGTAGCACCCTTATATGAAGGTGGTATAATCTGTGGTAGTGCAGCTCTAACCATTACTGTGGATGGAATTACAAACAAAGATGGGAGTGAGGTCAAAGATTAACATTGTGAGACCTAGCGGTCACCATCCAGCATCGTCTATGTTATTATTCATATAGTATTAAAGAAAGGAATGAGGAAAGCTTACATGTCATCTTAGCACCAGGAGATAGGAGTTGATTAGAGATCAAGGATGGTGTTGAACTGTCAAGGAAGATGTGTTCACCTGAAAACCTCCAAAAAGATACACGATTAGCACATCACCAGAAAGGTACACATACAAGGCACAGAAACTAATATCATTTTGTTCCCTCAAACTTGTGCCGGTCAAGAAAAATATCTCACAAACACTGACGCAAGTACTGCTATAGTATATACATCTAGAGGCAATTAAGTTCCGTAATTCTGTAAAGGTGCAATGAACATCATTTCTTGAATGCAATATGCACAATGTCTCTAGAGAAAGAACCATGAAGGCTGAAATTCTAGGAAGTTAAGGAAACACAAAGAAAAATCACATAATTTCAATGCTTAGTTTAATAGCCGTTTTCTTTCAAATATATCTTTCTCCTTTTCTCTTAACTATTTCACTTTTATTCCATAGTTATCCTCACGCGCTACCCACATAAGTTAACCAGATACAAGCCTACTTTCCAGAATGTGACGTATGTACGTACAACATCAAAATATTCAAAGCATCCTCAATTTAAAAACCCTCCACATCTAATAGTCACTGTAAACAAAATATCCTTCATTACCTCTTCTTCCTTTGCTTCCTGGTGATGACTTTTGAGCAGAAAACCACTGAACGTCCAATTTCTCAACTCCCTTAACCTCAAAACTAAGCTTGTCAACCAAAACCGAGGGGCTAGCCCCGTTCTCATGATCCCTTACAGGAGAATAACCAACCTCAAGAGTAACAAATATGGAATCCCCAGGCCTGTACACATCTTTATCCGTCTGCACGCTTAGATTTGGCTTAATCTTGCTTCCGGAAACACCCAAAGAGTCATTCACCTCGTTGGAACTACTGCCGATCCCCAAAAACGAAAACCTTGATGATAACATCGCTTAACAGATACAACTATTCAGCCAGAGGCACCAAGTAAAGCATAGAAACCCTGAGAGCAAGTAAAAACAATCATAACGGCTCCAAATCCACAATGCGTGTTTTCGAAATAACAATCGTACATGTGGAGACTGTGCCAGAGCCCTAGAAACTAGGGTTTCTAACGAAGAAGGAGATGACTTACACGTGACTTGGATGGAGCTGGAGCAGCAAAGAAACCCTCGTAACGATCAATTACTTCAAAATCGAAACTCAGATCAGATCCAGGGAGAAGACGACGCGAATCGGGAAGATCACAGAAGCAAATCGTGAGGAATTTCACAGATCTCGTTGACAGTCAGATTCAACAGAGACTGAGCCTTCTACCTTGTGTTCGCAAAGGGATAGAGATGTAAGGAGGCCGCCTCCGGAGATGAAAGACCGGTGAGAGAATCCTCCGTCGTTAGAATCGAGAGAATGTGGAGGAAAGCAGCATCAAGGGTTGAGATGTCTACAGTAAACCGGGATGATCAATATTCAGCTCCTCATCTGATTTTTCTCCTTTATTTCCCCATTTGTTTAATATTATTATTATTTTCATTAAAACCTAATTTCCATGGTGTATTATTATTATTTTAAAATAGTTTCAAAAATTATTTTCAAATTTTAAGAATAAACTAGTTTTTGATCCGCGCGCCCGCGCAGGTGTTATTTTTATGAATGTCAAATATTTTAAACAATTTGTTTGATATAACTGTATATATGAATGAAACTTAATATTCGTTATTCGATCTGAGATCCCATCCGCTTCAAAAAACGGATATTCAAGGATCCTGATAGTGAGTTACGGATTTGACTGATCCAAGTATGAATTCAGATGGTAAAATTTAGGTCTAAATATCCGGATCTAGATATTAAATATTTAAAATTTAATTATAATTATCTATGTATATTATATATACTTTTATATAAAATAACTAAAATTTTAATTTTAAATTTGAAATGCTCTTAAAGTTTTTTAAAATAATAATTTTAAATAGACTAATAGATGGTTAATAGTTAGTTTTTAATTAAAAAACAGATTCAGATATCCGCTTGTATTCGAATTTTAGTCTGAATATCCTAACCTCGAATATCCAGATCTGGATAACAATTTTACGAATCCGATGAATGCATATCTGAATCCGTATATCCTAAAATACCTCAGAAAATTCGATCCGTCCTAGTATAACTGTGTATGTATTATATGGTGATTAAAAATTTTAAATTTATAAATTACATAAATTATTCATATTAGATATATATGGTACAAATGAATAATACATTGTATTTGTTGTGTATATATAACCATTTATAATAAATATTAGTATGTATTTTAGTTACTAAATTGTTATGGAAAGTTACATGATTTTGTTATTGTAAATGAATAAGTTCAGATTATATCAAAAATTATTGACATTATTAATTTTTTTATAGTTCAAATATAGTTGATTAGCTTATATGAATATGAATAAAAATAGAACTAATTTAATTATATATATATGTATAAACACATATACATTTTTTTATGAAATCTCAAATTTTAATGATAAATGTTGTTAATGGGCTTAGCCCAAATTTATTTTTTTCTTGTTTATAATCAATATTGATGTTTGGATGTAAGGATAGTATCAGTGGCATTTTTTGTAAATATTAAGTAAAAGAAAGGGTTATTTCTTATTTGTACTTCAATTTTAATAGATTAGATTTTTTAAAAAAAATAAAAATTTGCAAAAAAAAAGTATATAAATTTTGAATTTCAAAACATACAATTTGAAAGTATAAAAGAAATTTTTATTTATTTTATTTATAAACAGTTTTGGTTCTTTAATGAAATATGTTTAGTCATTTTTTAGAGTTTTTTTGTGAACAAAACATAAATGGGTCTATTTGAAAGAATTAACCTTAAATTAATATTTTAAAATTTTAAATAAAAATAATTTGTTATAAGAGGAATTCTTTTAAATAGTTTTTTTGGGTAATTGAAATCGTGGTGGAGGTAAAAGAGGTGGGCGTGGATAATTCATGCACTTGAGTTAAACCATTTGCTCTTACTCTTTATCTCTTTTTCTGTATTGCTTCTAAACAATATCTTAAGCTCTTGTTATCTCTATTGTTCTTCAAAAACTGTATGACATTAGTCATAGCTGTAATGGTCACTTGCATATAAATAAAAAACTTTTGTGAAAAAAAAAAACCGAAATAGTTATTTTATCAAAGATGTAATTGGTAAGAGATTAGGCATCATTTATATTATAATGGGCCTTTTTTTTCAAAATGTGGTGGACGAAAAGAACAAAAGAGTTTTTAACCCAATTGTCTTGTTCTTGTTCTTCTTCCTAAACATTGGAGACCGAGATGGAGAGGTTGATCAAGAAGGGTGATTTCGTATCATGGAAGAGGAAGACAACGACTACTACTGCCAATGATTTGCTATTGGCATCTTCATCGTCACTTCCAATGATTTGTTAATGATGATCGTGGTGTTAAGCTAGATAAACTTTCGACCTAAAACCAATTAGTGATAAATAGAGTGGCTCATCTATCTTATATATTGCTAAAAATTCCTTCTAACAACCGATGTGAGACTTTTGTCCCTAATACGCCCTCTCGAGATGATGGCTATCTGAGCGTCAATCTCGGAATGTTTGGGCAAGGATCGATGAGCCCACTTTGACAGGATCGCATAATGGATCGGGTTGGATTGTTTTGGATCATGGGCTCTAATACCATGTTAAGCTAGATGGGCTTCCAACCTAAAACCAATTGGTAACAAGTGGAGTGACTTATTTATCTTATAAATATTACTAAAAATTCCTTCCAATAACCGATGTGGATGTGGGACATTTGTCCCTCATACGTGGCAGGCATTCCAAGATGTACTATCGGACTCTATCACTAGTCTCCAAGAGCTTTCGAACTATAGTGGCTTCAACTGAGCTTTACAAGGTAAGGTCACTCTTGGGTCTCACGGAGAGTTGTCTCTATGTGTGCTTGAGGTTTGGGTTCAGTTCTTATAAGTGGTACATCCTCTCCTCCAAGGATAAGTGATATTATGTATTCAGATTCTTACTCCGAGATTGATAATGTTTTGTACTCTGTTTCTGAGGACGGAGCTCTGAGATGGTATGACACTGACAAGACAAGGTGGAGAGATTTGAAGGGTTTGGTAGGACTAAGTTCGTTAAGGTTCTTGCGGTAACGCTTTGATGATGAATGAATGTGTCTTGACTTTATTTTCGAATGACTTTTTAAAATTCTAATCGACAATTTTAGTTATAGTTTCTATGCTCCTTCTACTCTTTACATGATCTTGGTCCTACTACTCTTGCATCATGAAAGTTAGAGAGCAGTTCAACTCTAATGTTGAAGTAATCAAAATGTTGTAAAAAATATGTTGACAGCTGTTGAACCCACGCCCTTTCGGATAAGAGCCTAAATCTGGCGCCTTAGACCACTCGGCCAAACTGTCCTTGTTATTGATTGATTCTTAATCTTTAATAATTCAATCCCATACACTAATTAAATCCCACACAGTTTATAATCCTTGTTCGAAAATGCGGAGGAGTTGACGATTTTGCAGCCGCATTTGCGCTCAACGGATGGTGAACGTGGCGACTATCACTGATTCGGTTGTGTCAAACAGTAACACGTCTAACTTCCGTCAAGAGCATTGAATAAGGAAAAGCGGTCGTTTAGTTGCTTTAACACGCGTAATCCGTCTCCGTTTACAAGCAGTGGTTCCATACTCCCATCCAGTCTTCCATGTACTCCCCAGTTCTTCAACGGCCAGTCCCTCCGTATCTCTGTCGTTATTGCCTCACAAGATCATCCATTGAAACAATCTGAGATTTAAAAGCAAAAATCGAAAAAGGAATATTTAAGAAGATTCTTTTATATCTCGTCGCTGTCTCTATGTGTCTGGGTAGAAAAAGCATATATAAATTGTAAAAATTGTCAAAAGAAATTGATACAGATGCTTCATCTAAAAAGTAAAAACAATGGCTGACGGCAAACAAAAAAAATACAGAACCGTGGGTAGGTTATTTAGGAAGATGATGAAACGAAATGACTATCTTGCCCTCCATTTAGACTTAAATGAAAAATCATAAAAAGAAATATTGCTATTCTATAGTCATTACCTCTACAATTTTAAAGCAATCCCAAACCACTACACCACGTAATGGTTTTAACAGGGGTTTTATTTGCATAAAACTGATTTTATACATATAAAAATGTTAATTTTTATATATAAAATATTAAATCATAGATATATAGTGACTACAATTTAAAATGTTAATTTATATGTATAAAATGTGATATTTACATGTATAAAAATACAAAAAATTTCTCCCCGTGTACTCTCCGATTTTTTCCGCTTTTACAATAAATCGCTAGGTCCAGGTGTGCCGCACGCGTAACGCTTAGCGAGTTTCCGGAACAAGGGTTTATATATAGACTTTGACTAATTGCTTGGCTTGCACTACCACATTTGAATTTCATTAGCTATGTTGTTTTCATAGTTAACTTTTCACAATTGTATATACTGAGCCAATGTATGATACATCTTGTAGCAACTCTGTTCCCAAGACATTATTTGAGAAGATTTTTTTTTAATTTGGCTATATGTCTTCTACAAACATTTTCACTAGAAAAATGACTTGGCCACACTATAAATTATGATATGGCTTATGGTTATTTTAAAATAATATATTATATTTAATATTAATATATAATATATATATATATATATTTTTTGTTAAAATTTTTAAAATACGTTAATAACTCACACATTATCATTAAAGTAGATATAGTCAAATAAAACATTAAATAATATAATAATAGAAATATTATAATATTTTATAAATTTAGAAATATTATTTAATTATATATTTATAAATATAAAAAACTTATTACTATTTTTTCAAAATTTTATGAATTTATTTAACCTAATACCATTAATTTGATATCTACAAATTTTATAAATATTATTTAGGTTAAATTTTGATAATTATACAGTTTTTATCAACAACATTTTCTTAATTTTATTAAATTTTGATTTAATATGTTATAATTAAAAAATAAATGATGATTTAATATGAATTGTTATTCTTTTGAAAGACTAAAACCTTGATTGGCAGAGCTAATGATAAAACAATAGCAATATATTATAGAAGCAACATAATATAGATATATTCTCATTAAACTATTTAATAAAACGATTAGTAGAACAGTAGGAACATGTTATTTAAAATTATTATAAAAATAGTATTGATATATAATATATTTATTTATTTTTTTGAATATATTTCTAACGTATATATTAATATATAAAATAAGAAATATATAATTAATTTCTCTTCTTTAATAATATCATAAAATTATTATATCCAAAAATAAATTTCTATTTTAAAATAATTTTTACAATAATTTTAGTTTTTTAAAAAATATTTCACATTCAAAATATAATTTAAATATATTAATTAAATTATGAAATATTATTTTGAAAAATATATATTTAAATTGCAATTTTATTTTTAGAATATAAATTTCATTTCTGGATATAATTTTTTTATGATATTGTTAAATAAAATAAATTAATTATATATTTACTTAGTTATATAAATTATAGGCGCAAATACTCTATTAAAAGCTTCATTTGAGAGCATTGAAAAAATATCACTTGGAGATCATTAGCATTTGGTAAAAAATTTCTTACAAATGTTGATGGGATAATAGGAGAACTAGGTGACTATCCGCGCACATGCGCGAAGTGAAATTTTATACTAATAATCTCTAAATATTAACTTTGATCGTTCAGCCATCACATCATAAATCCCCAAATGTATAGTTATGGACCATCAATATAAGGTTGATGAATATAATCATGTGTGTTAACATTTATTTAAACATATTTAAATTACATTGGTCTTCGATGATATCATTCAGATGTTATAATTCACCATCTCACTTCGATTTGAAGAATTATATTTTCAAAATGATATGATTAAATAAAATTTGAGATTTTCACTTGTGTAGAATGAACATTAATTATGTATTCAAATTATTTATACATATTATTATTTATTTTATGTTTATTTATGTATTATGCAATAATAAATATATTGAATAATTGAACAACGAGTAACTATGACGTATACAAAATAAATTCAATCAAGCACATAAATAAAACAATCCTATTTTTATTTACAATATTTTTTGTTGGTAAAAAATCAAAAAATCATTGATTTGTTTTATATGGTATATAATTAAAATTAAATGATATTTACAGATGTATAGTATATTTTAATATGAATAATTGAGGCATCATACTTATACTCATATGATTTTATTAATATTTTTATTTTTTGTTTAAAAAATATTATTTTTATTAATATCGATATTTATTAAATGAGTCTTCCTAATCAGTGTAAATTTTGAAACTAACATGTTTATGTATTTTATATATAATATATATTTTAGTTCAAATGATATTGAAATATATATATAATCTAAATATATATAATCCAAATATATATTAAATGGGACTTCATATTTATATGATTTTATTATCATTTTTATCTTGTTATAACAAAAAAAAATAAACCATTGATCACAAAGAAAAAATAATCTGGATTTATAATCGTTTTAAGAAATTAAACTATAGCATATAAGAAAAAGTCTAAATTCTTTTACATATTAAATGCAACTTTATATTTATATGATTTTATATTTTCTAAACCCCATACGTACGCTACAAAGACACCTTGAATTTGTAGACCCGCTTCTTTAACCATATGGTCTTAAAATAATGAGAAACTAGATAACCACTTCTTTAACTATACTAGATCTTTTATCCGCGCGTATATCTATTATAATTATTTTTTATTATTATTTTTTTATATTTAATTTTTTTTACATTATTTTTCACCAAAAATTATAAAATATCTAAAATCATATAAAATCTAAAATAATAAACAGTTGATGATAATTGAGATTTTTCTTTATGATTTTTTGAGTTCGTGAACTTAACTTTGTTTTCAAGCATTGTGTGTTATAGTGCATCTAAAACACTATAATATATATAGCCTTAAATTATTCATTTGAAGAGCAGTTAAAATTATTCTAAAGATAATAGTTTTTAATAATTAAAAAATCACTCAGTTAAATCTTTAAATCTGAATACATATTGTATATTTTATTTGTGTCATTTACTATAAAATACTTCAGCATGTGTACATGTCAAATTACTTTATAAAAACAGATTAGGTTCATATTTGGTATTAAGTTGAAAACATGGTATTTCAGTATCATTTATATGTTCGAGTTAGAAAAATGTTATTAAATGTTTAATATTGCTTTAGGTTTCTAAATTAGTACACTACAGATTGACATGAAAGAAGATGAGAAATACAAAAGTATAACTACAGATAGGCATGAAAACCTGAAAATGTTCATTTAATTCTTAATGAAATGTTTACCATGAGTACATCATTACAATTTTATCAACACCTATCTATGTTTGTGAAATTATTTAATATCTCATATAAATATAATATTTTCAGAATAAATTTTTAAATTTAAGTAATTATATAATTTATATTGACATTACTTTTAAATTTCTAAATTTTTTATTTCCTCTAAACTTCAACATAATATACATGGTTTATCTTATATTTCAGTTATATAAATTATGTATTTATTTTAAGATATTCTCTCGTTAGATAGAAATAGTAAAGTATCTGATTCTGTTTTCACAAAAATTGAAATATAATTAATAGGATTTTTAAATTGGCAGAAATCTAACATTTTATATTTTATATAACTTTTTAAAATACATTCCAGAAATATTTTTATATTTACCAAATCGAAGAAAATAAATTATAAGACTGAAAAAATTTAGGAAACGAATGAGTATCAGATGTTGTATTAAAAGAATAGGTTTTACTGAGAGTTTTGATTTATTCTGTTTTCTTTACAGTTTTCCCAAAAATTAACAATTGTTGTACTTTTATTAATAAAAGTGGAAAAAATTAGCACATGTTTTTAATATGTAAGATCGCCAAAACCACTCTACAAAAAAAACTGATGTTAATACTTTATATGTATCTAGCCAATCTTTTACCAATATTTTCCAAAAAATCTTACCTATGTTCATCTATGCAAGTTGTGAAAACTTTTCCATGAACTAGTATGGGTGACAATTTAGGTCCACTTGAATTTCTCAAAATTACATGATATTTTCCATAAAATAATTTTCGAGGTTTGGTGAGTTGCCTACAAATTGTCTTGTCTCGGTTTTTTTAAAGAAGGAACGTCTTCTCTTGATTAAGTGATTATTAGATTTTTGTGATAAAAAAAGTTACTTGGATAGCTTTCTTAGTTAAAACATTTGAAAGTAACATAAAGAGAAAATCGCTCAAATATATTTTTAAAAATTTGTGTCTAAAATAGTTTTCAAAGAAAAATTGATTGAATTACACTTTTTATTTTAAAAATTTAAACCTCACCTCCAAAATCTACCCCATAATTCTAGACATATACCCATAATTCTAGACATATACCCATAATTCTAAAAAATATGTCTAGAATAATTAATCCATAGTGTATAAATATATATTTACACCCTTTAATAATATTTATTTTGGTCATTTTTCTCATTGAAAGCTATTTTAGTGACAAAAACTTTTTAAGTGTATCTTAATTTTTTTAAAGTAAATCAAAAGATTTTATTCAATATATAAAAATGGATCATTCAGTTCAAAAGAAATTATTTGGTGTTTGATTTACCACAAAAGCTCAAAAATCGATATGAGAAGTTTTCAGTATATCGATTTTATGTAATCAAATATTGGGTTACATGAAGCAGGGGTTGAAAGTGTGGCAAGGTTTATAGTGAAATAAAGAGGCGTAAGCATTCTCTTGTAGAACAGCTCAACTTTTCAGCCATTTTGAAGCACGAAAGTGAAGAAATGACACTGATACTATCTTCATTTGCAGGTATGCGAAAACCTTGCCAAGACAAATGCTTGGACCAGCCTACGTACATACACAGTCAAAGAAAGAAAACATCTCAGAAGACAATGTCTTTACTCTTAAACTACATACAAAGCTTTTCCGTGAGAGAGCGCAGAAACATGAAAGCTTATGAATTTGAATGGTGTCCTTGAGTCATCTCTCTGGCTTGATGTTTTCAGCATATAAGTTATCCTTCCAATTGCATCGGCCATGTAGTAGACTTTATCCCCTCTTCACTCTGTCATCATTTTCTACACCTCATGTCCTTTGAAAGGGACCAAAAAAGTATTAAGCAAATGTTAAATCCTCATTGGTTTGGTTCCATTAGCTCTTAAAAATGTTCAACCACAAAAGAATCTTCAAAGAGTGGTCATTTTTACCAAAGCCACTGCATGGTAGATTTGGGAGCTGCTTCCTTGGAAGTTGGTTTTCTCCGATGACACCGTTGTACACAACAACCTAAGGCTAAGATACATATGATCACCTCAAGATTAGAATAATAATCACAAGAAAGCAATTCTAATAGTAATCATTAAAAAAAAGGTAACCATACAGTGTCTACAGTAATTACTAATCAATAAGAGTAGATAAGGATTTTGAGAAAACATGCTTTCAGTATTATCTCATCTGCCTATGGTCAAATAAAAATAAACTAATAAATTTTACATAGTTAATAATACTACATATATCATATAATGGCCATGACCAGTAAGCAAGTAATTTTGAAGACATGGGGCAAATTAGCAAAAGCTATTACTGCCGCTTGATAAGATGAGAGAATACCTTGGCTGCTTAGCAAAGGCCACAACCACATCTTCAGAGTGATAGCTTTCTCATCTATGTCTGCAGTCTTTAACCACATGTAATCCAATCCAGTCCACTTGAAATATTAGAGTCTCGAATTCAACATTGAAGCTAAACTACTCCCTATTTTTTTGAAGTAAACAAAAAGAAGCATTGCCAAGATAGTGAAATACCATTACATTTCAGGGACTATCCGTATTTTTCTTTTGCCATGGGTTGGGATCTCAGTGTAACCTGATTAGTCTTAATAATAAGAATCAGTAGAAAAGTTTCATTCGAGAATCAAAACTAATGAATTATATTATATACGAAAGCATAGAAAGACCTTGAATCTTTTCTTCGCCGTCCTTGTCGGAACGCACCCAACTAACTCGGAGTTCCTCTGCTATTAGAAAAGTATGCTCACAATCTGTAGTACGCTCTGAAACTCGCAGCTGATTACTCTGTCATCACCCAACGTTGTGGCACGGCAATGATTGCTCTGGATACAGCCATAGTCACGACAGTGTCGGCCAATAGGAATTCGAGTTCCCAATCTTTTGTTGCCACTCAATTCCATCGCGAGTATGTGATGATGGGAATTAGAATCAACACGTGATTGCAGCTGATTGAGATTCGTAGCAGCAGAATGGGAAACTGGCTGATGACTTCTGTTGTTCTTTGGCTTTTGGTGATGAGGGTAATGAGCTCTTCAAATCTGAGTCAACCAAATCGCGATAAATCAAAAACCTGAAATCAGATAGAACCACTAACCCTTAAAAACACTTAATCAACTGAAACCCACCGAAGCAAAATTAAAGAATCTGATCAAATCAATCTGATGGAAAAACTTCAAGCTCCAACATGATTGGATTTTCGCTTGTAACCCAATACTCGAATAGTACACAAATACAATTGTATGTATTCACGGAGACGTCAAGATTGAGTATAGAACAAAATTAGAGGTGAAGATCATGAAGGTTCCATCGATGGATCGGTGTAGGAATCTGAAGATAAAGATGATCACAGAAAGTAGATAGTTAAGTAATGGAGAGTTAATAACAAAAGTATGTAACCGATGGTGAAATAATGAAACATGTAAAGAAGCGTAGGTTTAAGGAAGGTGAAAAGTAAAGAGCTTGTGTGGTTGAAGGCAAAAAGATTAATCATATTTTAAGCTGATGTGGCGTTTTGAATAATTTTATTGGTCTCAATAAAAATTATACGTGGATGGGCCAAACGCAGCATTGCCTGGAGAAATATAAATGGGGACATGACAATTAAATGATTTATGATTGGTTGATTTTCCAATCTGAGGTAGACACTCTCCCTATCAAGAGTATTCCTCTTTTAGTATTGTTAGATTTTTAGAGGTGAGATTTAAAATTAAAAAAGTATTATAAATTTTTGAAATAAAAAAAATATTTAAGTCATTTTTTCTTTTAAAACTATTCAGTGACAAAAGAAATTAAAAAGTGACCATTTGAGAGATTTTGCCTTGAATAAACAGTCTTTCTCGGATTGCAATACACTAAATTATCAATCGACAACATTGACAAACAAGTTAACCTATTAGCTCTCAAGCCTCTATCCATGGATTTGTTTTTATTACTCTCTTAAGTCAATGAGTAGAGTATGAGGTAGAACACTAAAAGAGAAGAGGGCTAGAGGAGTCGTTGAATCCTACTCTTTTAACTTAGTGTGTGAGTGTGAATTAAATCATTAGTGGGTGGGTTTAATTAAAATATTTTAAATCATGTCATCAAATCAAACCCTCCGCAACTCTGTATCACACAATCGTCCGTTTTTCAAAGTTATGCAACTTTATTTATAGTTTCTGTTTGAAATTTATGTTCTTATCGTATTGTGACCAATCCCGGTCCAATCGGCCAATCCTTTTGAAACTAAGCTGGACCAGTGTGAAAAGAACTGTAACCGGTTCAGTGCACTAGAAGGCCCAATACATAGTTTAAAGCCCATCTCTCTTTGAAGATATCGTCCAAGCCCAAGCGACACATGGATGGAAACGAACATTTCAGTTTCAACTTTCATCATTAACCCTTCCAGTCGATATAGACCTTCCTCTCCCCTCCGTAGACAATTGCACACGAAGCGAGGCACTGAACCGGTATGAACGCTTCCATGTGGGCCTTTCATTTTAATTCGTAGCTCAAATCGCAAACGTAATAAATGGACCAAACAGGCGGGCTTAATGGACCAAACAGACGGGTTTAACGTGGCAATTTCATGAATTGTGATTGACTGATTTTCCAATCTGAGTTGGGACAGCCTCCCTATCAAGTATATTGGTCTTTTAGTATTGTAAGATGGTCTTAAAATAATGAGAAACTAGATTCTGAGATACGGATTTGTGAGAACTTATTTTCATTTATTTTTGTAAAATTAGTTTAATTATATAAATATGTGATTTGATAAAATTGTTTATCTTTCGGTTTATCCAAAAATAAAACTTGGTATAGTTGTTAGAATAGGGTTATTGTATTAACATTATGTTCATTTCAGAACTTATGATATTATATGTTCCTCGAATTTGATTGATTGTATTATCTGCATATATGGTAGTTTATATACAGACAAAAATTAATCACATAACAAAAACTTACGAACATAAGAAAATATGTATTTGCTTACACTCTGATAGCATTTGTAAAACAAGAGAGATTTTACTTCTATAAAGCTTTATTGAAAGAGTAATAGCTCATAAAGCTTTATTGATAGATTAAGAAACTAAAGAGAATGAAAGCTTAGGTTGTTACAAGAACTTTTTTTTGCAAACTTTTTCATAATACAACTTATAAATACTCTTTGATTATATTCTTTAGTCTTTGCAGCTCTAGGGTTACTCATCAATGTTTGCTTTTGGTTCATATATATTCTTGACGGCAGGACAAAATACAAAACAGGAGAAGAAGCATTGTCTACCAGCTGCATATGATGTTAACCAATATTCAGATGGGCGTTGTTGAAGATAAGAAGGGTATGGATGGTGGAGATCGATGGCTGTGTTGAATAGAATCGCTTGCTGAAATGAAGGTGGAGATGATGAAAATTAAAAATAAAGAAGAAATAAATCAAGCAAAAATAATAGAAAAGAAAAATCAAAAGGAATAAAAATTGTCCATTGATGTTCAAAGAAATAATAGGCTGTAATCCAAAATTTAAAAGCAACCCTTTGTTTTTATATATCGATATGACAAGAGTTTATCTCCATGGTTCTCAACTAGGACCTAGCTGGGAAATGTTTCTTAAGTAGGAGAATAAGCTTATAAAGTTTGAACAACTTTTGCATGTATTCTATTAAAACACAAACATGACCTATTGATATATGTGTAGTCCAATAATTATTTTATAACATTATCTATTTAAAAAAAGTAAACCATATATTTTCTAATTACATTTAAATATATATTTTGTAATCACTACTTTAATTCCATAATTTTAGGGATCCACTAACTTATATAATTGGTTCTTGACATATTTCATATAATTAATAAAAAATTAAAATAAATTCAATTAATATTAAACACAAATATTATACAAAAAATAGAAATATAAAAGTTAATCTTTTCAAAAATAATTTAAAACGAAAAGAAAAAACCCGCCCTTTCAAAGGGCGGGTCAGAATCTAGTTAACTTGTTAAAAGAAAAAACAGTTTCTCGATTTGAATATTTATTTTAAAAAATATATCGATGTAAAGTAGTTTGAGTGATGCGCAAGAAACCAGTGGTTCTAGGTCACAAGACAAAAATCAAAATGTATTTGACAGCTGTGGGATTTGAACCCACGCCCTTTCGGACCAGAGCCTAAATCTGGCGCCTTAGACCACTCGGCCAAACTGTCATTTGATATACATTGATTAGTACTAAGAGTATACTTTCGCATTCTCAGTTAATTTAAGTAAGTTGCAAATATTTTCAATGTATATCTACAATTCCAAAACAACTTTAGCATGTGACACATAAAATTACCTCTCTCCGAGTACTTATAGAACCAACATTATCAGCACCACTATTAATGTTGTTGAAATCGCTAGAATCACTAGTAAAACTATAACAATAATGGATAAATAGTATTTCTTAGTATAATTTTGTTGAGATTGTTTTAGTGTTTGCCTTTTCTGGATATCTCTTCACTCGCGACTATGGTTTTCTAAGACATATTAAAATCTAGACTTATACCGACATTGTTTTTTTTACTTAATTAAATGGTATTTTTAGTTTATCAATGCATGTATCTAAGTTTGGCTAATTCAAAAATTGAAAAAATGGCTCCCAAGCATAACCTAACATGTCCATCTTTCCATAGAGAGAAGTTTCCTGAAAATTTAATAACAATAGTGTTATCCCACATATTCTTGTTTCAAAAAGTTGTGGGTTATAGAGAGTTTTATTAAATTTTTTTTATAATCAATCAACATAAACAACATATTAATAAAGACTTTGCAAACCAAACCAAGCCGGTACCTCTGGCATACTTGTAAAAGACAAAGGGCAGTTGATTCTTTGCACTACGTACAAGACTGTTAGTTCACAAATTCTGTGTGAGAGAGTTTTATTAGTTTAACACTCGAATAAATACCCAATTTAGGTTCCAGTTCCGTACTTCTGACAAGGTAATACGTCTGAACAAGGCAATGTAAATTAGTGGCATCGAAGGGAAATTTCCGCTCACATGTGAAAATGTAATGCAAGTTTTGCAGGTGGTGTCCTTTCTGGTGAGATGAGTCATATGTACATTTGTTTTCAATTGAACATAAGCTTTGTAATTTTCTATCAAGTTGCATTTGTTTCGATTTTATTCGATAAATATAACTATGTAGGGTGGTTTAATAAATGGACATGTCACATTTTCCTTACATTTAGTTTTTGTTTTGCATTTTAAATATCCATTTCTCACCTTCTAAGGTATTTTGCAAATTGCCTACAAGGCGACAAGAAAGAAAAAAAAGAACGTAGCTTGTGAATTATATAAATTATTGAAACATTCACATTCTTGTTCATTAAGTACATTCATCATTCAAATAGATTTTTTTAAGGACTATTTAATTTCTTGTTTGACACCTAAAAAATCATAAATTAGATTATTTCTTTAAAGTTTGTGCTTTTTCTTTAATTGAGACAATATGTATCATCTTAATTAAGTGTGGTTTATAAAATAATTTAGAGTTTGAGAGAGAATACTTGTATTTATTTACTTGTGCTAGACTGCTAGTACACTAGTGTATTAACTAAATACAAGTACTAGGTCGTTTTCCGCGCTACGCGCGGATAATTGATTTTTCAATTTTACTATTAATCTTGTTTTTTTGTTTAATTGTTGCATATAGTTTTTGTATTTTATGTAATTAGAATATTTTTATTAGTTTGCTAAAATACCTAAATTAAAGTTTAGAATACATAGACAGTTTGAATGATGTTGGGAACTTCTTAGTTGTATTTCTTCGATTATTATCTTCTAAGTTGTAGATGGGAGGTTTAGCTCTAACTCATGTATTCAAAATGACTCTTATCATTTTTTGAAGTTATTAATGATTTTTATTGTCTTGTTAAAGTAAAACTTGTGGCCGATAATGAGGCAAAAAATAGGTTCTATGTAAATAAGGGTGTTACTAATCAGTAAATTAGATTTTTTAGCTTGTATTTGATTTTACTTTTATATATTTTGAAGATAATATTTTTCATTATGACAACTTTATATTTTCGATTACTTATGTTATGCAACTCTTTAATTATTAGATGCTCGGTTGTCTCATAGTGTAAGGCTTCACCATTGTCGATCTATTATATAGTTTTATATGATTTGAGACGTAAAGTTTGCAATGTAAATATTAAATTTGGCAAGTATATGTTTAAACACTATTTAAAAAAAAACAAATGCTTATATTAAAATTAAGCATCTGATGGGCTAAGTTGATTACAACTGGAGAGATAGTCCACAGTCAATTGATAAACTACCATAACTAAATCATAACAAAAAAATAGAGGTGACTAAAGAGAGAAGAAACCCGTAGAAAACTTTTACGCCCGCGTTCGAAAGAATACAAAATAAATCAAATCGGCTTGAAAAACCCAACCAATGGATATTAAGAACAGTTAAAAACATTTTTAAAGATGCCTTAATCTCTCATAGTTGCAGTGAGGTGCAAAGAGACTAAGAGCAGGATTAACCGGGGTCTCTTAAGGTGGGGTTCTTAGCTTTTCTAAGAGACGTATCTTAGTTTTTAACTAAGAAAACCTAAGAACCGTCTCTTAAATAAGAACCATAAGAGACGTCTCTTAGCGGGAAAAATGTAAAAAAAAAAAAAGAATTAAAAAGACAAATTTTACGTTAAGAACCCCACCTTAAGAGACCCGGGTTAATCATGGCCTAAATAATCATAAGCAAGCAATTTGGCTTTTTTTTCTTTTACCAAAAGCAATTGAACTATTTTTCATAGATAACAAAGAAAATTTTCAATTTTTGGAACTTCTCAAATGACTTAATAATAGTTTTATTTTGGTGTTTTATCCACATGTGTTCTATTATTACATATAGTTTTAATAAAATTATATGAAGTATACTTATAATAAAATATGTTCTCGACCAATATTCTATATGTATGAAAATGATGAATGCTTTGGAGTTTTGACACATATAAAAAAATATATTAAACTTTAATTATAAATATATTATTTTGTAATTAACTATTATTTCTCACAATTTCAGGTAATCTTAATAAAGACAGTTATTTTTTTTGGAAATTCAGAATTTATCAATATTACCTAACAAAAACGTTTTAAAAATGTAATGAAGCATTTCGAAAAGGAGGGATATTGTGAAATGATAGATATAAAATAAAATAAAATTATGTATGTGAGAAATAAGATTTAAGAGTTTAATATAAATAATATAAATTGATGAATCCAATAAAATATATTTTATTCAATTTAAGCTAAAATAAATATAACACATTATTTAATAATATAATAACTTTTAAAACTCTAATAGATGGTTCTATTAAGATTATAAATTTTTATATATATTACATATCTGAATATGTAGCTTATATAAAATTTACATAAGCATAAAATAAACAATCTTCAAAATGAAATTCATGGCTAATTTATTTTTCAATATTTTACTTATAATACTTTTAGATTATTAGGGATGTCCAAATGTATGTTTGAAGTAGGAGTGAGATGGATCGGATATCTGGAGTATTTAGGATATCTAGATCCGTCGGATCAGTTAGATTGATATCCGGATTCGGGCCTTCTTGATGTTTGGGTCATAGGATACCCAAACCAAAATCCAAATACTCGTGGATATCCGGACCTTTTAAAACAAAAAACTAAAGTTAAGTTAAAAACTAACTAATTTACTATTTATTAGTCTATTTAAAATTGTTTTAAAAAATCATTGAAATTTAATAAAACTAAAATTTTCTTTATTTTATATAAAATTATATATAATGATTACATATATAATTATTCTTATAATTTAATTATTTTAAAATATATAAAAAATCCAAATTTAGTATCGAACCTAAAATTTCACTATTCAGATCTATATCCGGATCCGCTAGATCGTAAAATTATTATTTGGATCCGGATCCCCTAGATATCCGCTTTCCGAAGCATATCAAAGCGGATCTCAGACCGGATAACAAATAGCTGATATATGTTTTCCGAAGCAAATGGAAGAGTTTAAGAAAGTTGGTAGGCGTTGAATGTTGTAACCATAAAACAGTTAGATTTATAGACATTTGTGTACCTTCAGTTATTTGTGATAAATTAAATAACGAAACCTGGAGATCAACTTCTGAAAAAGAAATGTTTCTTGGAGTGTCAATCACTATATGGACGTTATTGCATATAATTAACACCATAGAAAAAAAAACGAACTATTGCAATTTTTACTCTTTCAAATTATAAAATTTGATCTTTGGGATATACAATATGGTAACATTCATGTTCTTTTTGTGTATTGAATTGAAGTGGACATGAAACCAAGACCTCAATGATTCATCTCAATCTGAAAAGATATTTTTTTGTTTGAAAAAGCAACATTTATCATAACTCTATGTAAGGTTATATAATTGTATAAACCCATGGAAAATCAAATATATGCTCCAAACCTCTTCTAAGCTCGCAAAAGACTTATTCCCATATAATTCACCTCGTAAACCTGGTACTTCACCTCCATGGGCCACTGCAGATTCTATTCATAATATTTCATGCAAATATGAAGAAATTAAACATATACCTGTCTGTCAAGAGGGTTAACCACACCAGTGGAAGTTTCATGCAACCTTATTCACCTGCAAGAAACCATAGATTTTACACCCTTCACCTACTTCATCCTTTACTGTTGCAGAAAAAATCAAACAGCCAAGTGAAATATATAAAGAAAGAAAAGAAGAAATCAGTGATATTACAACAATAAAACTGAGTGCTACTACAACAATGAAACCCTTTTTATCAGCAATTCACCTGGTCAGTGAAATCTGAATGCGTAACCCCTTAAACTTTCTTTATATATGCTTTAGAAACATCTTCACATGAAATAGCAACAATCATGATCTTCCTGCAACAACGAACAACATAGGTCACATAAAGCAAGATTCAAAACATAGCAAGCATCGACAAATTATAAGTTTATGCTACAGAAAGCAATTCCTTCACTATCCCCGATGCTGGCCAAGAAAATTGATAGATGAAGCTGACAGTCGTAGACAACAAAATCAAATCACAGGATCAGCCACACAGAAATAAATTCAACGAAAACTAAGTGAAAAGATATACTCATATCTTTCTTGCGTGATAACATCCTAAAGATACTTGCTTTGGCCTTGTAAAATTCGTGGCCATCGGTCTTGTTTATGACTGACTGAGGTGATTTTTACGAGATTTGGTAATTAAAAATCTGAAACAAAATTAATGGAGAGAGAGAGGGAAGACGAAAGACTATGGAAAGACGAAGAAGCAATTTTTAAAACCTGTAATTGTCTGTTTTGGAAGAGGAAGGGCCAAAGTTAGTCGAGTAATTGCTTTGGAAGTGGAACAACGACGATGGAGAAGTGGAAGATGCCATGAAGAAAAGGAGTTGGGCTGATGCCTTAACACGAAACATTAACAAGCCACATGAGAAAGCCTGTGAAAATTTTGTTTGTTTTGACTATAAAATTACATGACGTGTCAAAATAGAGAACACTGATTGGATGATTTTTTATTCATACGTGGATAGGCTGAGAGTTGAAGATATTGGCCTTTTAGTATTGTAAGATTAAAGCTTTAATACATAGCAATTTTGATTTAAAAGGAGAAGACAAATATAAATTTCGAAATCGTGTGTTGTTTGTTGATGCCTTGTTGGTGGGAATTAGGTCTCGGCATTCGAATCCTCTCGTCGGATTCGGGTTGATCTCATCGGATTCGGATCGGATCTTATCAGATTCGGGTCTTTCGAATTTTATATAGTTTGACTAAGTAGAATAATTAAAGTTCATCGATTCAGATCATGTCGGATCCGGGTTGATTCAGGTCATAGATAATTGAACATAATAAGATAATCAGAATTTATCGGATCGGGTTCGGTTTGGTTCAGGATCAGATTATTTCCGGGTCATGTCTGGTCTGGCCCCAAAAAATACCCAAAACACAAAATACCTAAAAATATTTTAATACCAAAAAATCTGAAATTGTACCCAAAATTTGACATAAACAGTGTCATGCCTCAGTAGAGTTAAAATAAACATTGGCTTCGGGCAGCAAAAAAAATTTAAAGATCAAGGGCATCATTTATTATATAAAAAACAAAATATAGTTATAAAATAAAGAAAATTGATAAAACAGAATTTTAAAAAAATATGGAATTATGATGAAAACATGTTTTCCTAAGTAACAAAATATAGAAAATTGTTAGCTATTAAAGAGTTAGAGTTATTAGATTGTTGGTAGTTATAGTTTCGAATACGTTTTTTAATATTTCAAAATGTAAAGTTGGTAAAATTTTAATTTTGTTTGATCATGACATTAAAAAGATTAATTAATTACTTTATCTTAAAGTAATTATAAAATTTAATGGTAAAACCTAATTAATATTTATTTAAAAATAAAGGAGAAATTTCAGTTATATCACAAGTTTGATACCACTTTTTAAATTTATCACTAATAAATGACTATTTTTAAAAATACCCAAAATTTATGATGAAAATACATTAAATTATTTTTTCTAAATATTTATAAAACATTTAGAAACTAAATACCACTCTTTTAATACTAAACCCTAATCAATAATCAATAAAGTGTAAAACTCAAATGCTAATATATTTTTGATTGAGAATATTTTTGAAAATTGATACTTAATTTGTGGTATTCTTAACAATTTTGAATTAAAAATAAAATGAAAATAAATATTATTATATAATTATTATTTTGTTTATAATTTTATAATTTTAACTATTTTTTCTCTAATAATTTATATTATTATCTTTGTTGAAAAAAATTTTGTGATTGGCTTCGGGCAATCATAAACGTTCGCACGGCTCTGGACATAAAGACATGAAAAATACCCAAACTTTTATTTGAATTATATTTTTGAAAATCTAAAATTTTACCTGAAACCTAAACCATACCCGAAATATCCAAATCCGAAACTTAGAAAAAATACACATAATATCAAAAATATATTGAATACTCATATATGCACAATATATACTAGAAATTCCAGGTATTTTGGTTATCTTGTTAGGTCTCAGATCTGGGTCGGATCCAAAATCTACGGATCCTCCACAACCTACGGATCCTCCACAACAAGTCTAATATGGTAAAAGATCGGTTTGGTTCTTCCTATCCAAAATGAAATTTATTGGATCGGTTTCGATTTGGGTCCTCGGATCTGGGTAAAATACCGAGGACCAGTGGGAATCTTTATCAAATGTATCCAAGCGAGATAGTATGTATCATTGAAACAATAACATGTGATAGATAGTACATTACACATTGGTATCAACAAAAATGAATGATTTTTCTCTTCTTCTTTTTTTAGGTACCAAATAATTCGGAGAATAAAAAAAAGAGGAAACAAAAACGAGACGTGGAGTCTCGCCTTACGTTACCAACCTCGTTGCGGCAATTTAGCAGCCACACACACACACATGACACACCCTGAGAGTTTCAGTGCATTTTAGCAAAATACAAAGTGTTAATGCTACAATACGCAGCGAGAGTTAAAGGTGATAACTTTCACACCTTCTCTTGCCACCCACCCACCACTTGCTTGAATCTTCCGACACAGTTCTCCATTTCCCCCCCCGACAAAAATCGAATCTTTCCGTCTGAATCTGTGTAACCTTCCTTCCTAGGCGGCAACTGGATCGAGTAGAAAAGGAAAACAAAAGATGGGTTCGTCTCTGGAGATCGTTAAGCTTTGTGCTTCACCTGCATCGATTTCCCGCCATAAATCTCCAGTAAAACTGGAATCTGGAAAAGGGTTTTCAGATTAGCCGATTCTCGGAGATGGGTTCGTCTTGGTCGATGTGTTAGGGTTTATTCATCTTCTCTTAACAACGGCGATAATCAGTCTAAAGGTCAGCTTTTTATATGTGGAGACTTCCAAGATAGATTGTTCATCTTCTAAAAATCAGTTTAGGCTAGTCCTGGTCTCGGTTTTATCTGAAACGATTTTCTAAATCCGGTTTTGATCGATTTATATGAACTGACTCAATTTAAAGTATTCAAAATTGAGTAAAATTGAACTATAATTTTTTTATTTTGTATATCTAATTTTGATAATTTATCACAATAATTTTATATTTTTATTTAAAAATTAAGATATTTCATATAAATATCATATATATATAATAAATTAATAATTCGTTTCCCGAATAATTTGCTAGTCGGTAGTCCTCTATAAAGCGCTTAATTGCCGTCTATCAATTTATTGAACATTAAGATTATTTATTACCACTTTAATCTTTGATTAACGACTAAAATAGTTTTGTTTTATTGATCTTTCAAAGTCAAAACTCGAAAGTGGGTTTAAGTATAATGTTTCTATTAATCATGTATTCTTTGAATCTGGAGTTGATTTTGATTCTTGTTATTGTTGAGTTTTACAGGTGAAGAACCTCCAGAGTCTTTGTTTATGAAAGAGTTGAAGAGAAGAGGTATGACTCCTACTTCATTGCTTCAAGACTATGAAGTAGTAGATGTTGATGAGGTCAAAACCAGTGGTAAAGAAACTAGAAGCAGCTCTAAAACGGCTGCAGCTACTACTCCTGCATTCGATCAAAGCTTGTTAAACCAGAGGGAGAGATCATTGGCTTTAAACAGTGAAGGGCTTGAGGTCAGAAGAGATTTCACATAGGCATATTTACTAGTTCCTTTATGATACAGAAGAAATTGTGTTTAATTGGGATCTTTTTGTTCAGGGATTGATTCCACGTGCTAGGATCTTGCTGACGATTGGAGGGACGTTCTTCTTGGCTTTTTGGCCCTTGGTAGTCTTAACCGTTGGTGTCTTCTCTGCCCTTTACCTTGTAAGTTGATTAAGATACAACAACTTAAATGAAGAAGAAGAACTAACCAGCCCTAAGGAAGGGGCCAACTTGATTGTGAACATATTAGTAGTCTCTTTTAACTCTCCCAAACAACTAACTAACTAACTGGTTCTGTCTTCCACATTGTGTCAATGAGTTTTATGGTTTCTTTTGTAAGGTTTTGTCTCTACTTACAAACTGATTGTGTTGTTTTGTTTGAAAATTGCAAGTACTTTGGAGCAGATTTTGTTCATGATGGAAGCAGAACTCCGGTTTCACCACCACCTTACATTGATCCATATGCTCTGTTGGAGGATGAGAGGATCAATCCTCGTCTAAATTAGCACCAACAACGTCTTCTCTCTGCTCCACACAAGTATCAGTTAATTTATTGTTGCACTAAGTATATATCTCTTCCTTACGGTTGTAAAAAAATGTTACTTCTGTGTATTGTTGCACCTTTTAAAAAGGGTACACTATAAAGTAAAATAAAGTGTCACTCACATATTTTTTCCTGAAAGAAATATATATTGATTAAAGATTACTAAACAACAGGACTACAAGTGTCAATAAATAAGATATATTTTGACAAGTGTTAGTAAAATTAGATTAGACTAAAACAAAAATTCAACTCGCCTTCCAATTTCAGATTCTTTTGTTGTGTATTAAGATATTTATATCGAGATGGTAACTAAACTAGTGAGAGATAAGAAACGAGAACAAGAATTAAAACACAGATGAGAGTAGATTGTAAAAACCATAATAGAATTCAAACATCATGAGACAGATATGAGAAAACACAAACTTAGAGTGTTTCAAGCACATTCACGATAATAGAAAACCACAAGAAACAATCTTCTCAGTACTCCTCGCCCTCGTCATCCTCATCGTCACCACCTTCAGCACCAACCTCTTCATAATCCTTCTCCAAAGCAGCAAGGTCCTCACGAGCCTCCGAGAACTCTCCTTCCTCCATACCCTCACCCACATACCAGTGCACAAAAGCACGCTTCGCGTACATGAGATCGAACTTGTGATCAATCCTTGAGAACACCTCAGCAACACTTGTGGAGTTCGAGATCATGCAAACAGCTCTCTGCACTTTAGCAAGATCACCTCCCGGAACAACAGTTGGTGGCTGGTAGTTGATACCGCACTTGAACCCAGTAGGACACCAGTCAACGAACTGGATCGTGCGCTTGGTCTTGATGGTTCCGACAGCTGCGTTCACGTCTTTAGGGACGACATCACCACGGTACATCAGACAGCAAGCCATGTATTTCCCGTGACGTGGGTCACACTTAGCCATCATGGAAGCTGGCTCAAAGGCGCTGTTTGTGATCTCAGCAACAGAGAGCTGCTCGTGGAAGCCTTCTCAGCAGAGATGACTGGAGCGTAGGATGAAAGCATGAAGTGGATTCTTGGGTATGGAACCAAGTTTGTTTGGAACTCAGTGACATCAACGTTCAAAGCACCATCAAACCTCAAAGAAGCAGTCAATGATGAAATCACCTGAGAGACAAGACGGTTAAGGTGGTGTAAGTTGGTCTCTCAATGCTAAGGGAACGTCTGCAGATGTCATAGATAGCTTCATTGTCGAGGAGGATGGAGACATCAGTGTGCTCCAAGAGCGAGTGAGTGGAGAGGACACTGTTGTAAGGCTCAACAACAGATGTAGAGACCTGAGGAGATGGGTAAACAGTGAAACCAAGCTTGGACTTCTTCCCATAATCCACAGAAAGCCTCTCAAGGAGAAGAGACCCAAGACCAGACCCAGTTCCTCCACCAACAGCGTTGAAGACAAGGAACCCTTGGAGACCAGTACAGTTATCAGCAAGCTTTCTGATACGGTCCAAACAAAGATCAACAATCTCCTTCCCAACTGAACCAAAGACATTAGAATCAAATCAGTTTCATATACAACACAATGTGGATGAATGATGGATGAGGATGAGTATATCATTACTAGTGTAATGTCCACGGGCGAAGTTGTTAGCAGCGTCTTCTTTACCGCTGATGAGCTGTTCAGGGTGGAAAAGCTGACGGTAAGTACCGGTTCTGACCTCGTCGATCACAGTGGGCTCAAGGTCGACGAAGACAGCACGTGGGACGTGCTTGCCTGCGCCGGTTTCACTGAAGAAGTGTTGAAGCGTCGTCACCTCCTCCAACGGTTTTGTCACTCGGCATCTGGCCATCAGGCTGTACCAAATACAATCACGTACAAAAACACATTCAGAAGCTAAACCGAAATGAAGAAAATCCATAATGCAAAACAACATTTTATCAATTAAATCAACCGTTGTGATCAAGCACAGATATAAACATGATTATGTAGCTCTCGTCCATCGAATTACATTTGAATCTCGAATCGGCTACAGAGACTTGACAGGATATTGAAATCAAACACAGATTACGAGTAGGTTGAAAACATATCTTCAGATTCCTAAGAGCATCAATATGTTGAAGATCTGATCAATCCAGAAACGAACCTGAAATGCCATTGTTCAAGGCAGTAGAGCTCCCACAGGCGTTTCCGACCTGGATACCAGCTTGACCAATGTGGATTGAGATGCACTCCTCATCGTTTAGGAGACGAAAGATTCGCAGGAAGAAGATGAAATGGGAGGAGGGGCGTGTATGAAGACGCTTCTGGATAGATATGGTTTTCAGATTTCTACGGATGGTGTTGTATTTTATAAGTGGAACGCATCTATCTTTAGGGTAACGGCTCGGTAGGACACGTGTATCGATAAACTCGGTACTGCTAACAACGGTTAGATGACAGGGAGCTGTTTGCGTGTTTTCTAATTTTGAATTTTGGCCGCTTATTAGGTTCTGTTTGGGATAATGACCGTTTCTCGCTCTCTCATAAATTGTATCTTTTAAATTAAGTTTGGACGTTCGGTTACCTAGGATTGGGCACTTTCTTGGTATCTGAAATTCCCTATCCGAGCCGAACCTAAAATTTAAATTGAAATCTAACTGAAATAGCAAAATACTCAAATAGGTATTGAATTAATAGAGAATGATATCTAATTTGAAATGGTAATATTCGAATCCGGATGAATACCAAAAATAATAGAATATATGTAGAATTCTCTCATTTTTCAAGATATTTATATTGGTGGTACACATGATTTAAGATAAGATAATATATATATAAATTTGGACAAAGTGATTTATTACTCACTTAAAATGTATGTTAAGTTTTTAAATTCATGTATTAACAAACAGTGGCATCCAAAATTTCACAATCAGGTTAATGTTTTTATGTTCTTAAATTTTGTCTCCAACATATTAATCATCTATTAAAATTTAAAAATCCAGTTACTTAAAAATATATTTTAAATACAAGAAATTTAAGCAATGGACAATTGATTTTTCAAAAGTTAAATATCTGAACCTGACCCAAAACAACCGAAACCAGAACTAAATATGCTTGAATCCGACTCAAAGCGTAGAATATCTGAACGGATACTAAACTCCTATACAAAAATCCGAAATATATGATCTGAGCCCGAACGGGTATCTGAACGCCCACCCCTACGAGTACGTGTCCGATATGGGGCTGGTTTCAGATATAACACATCAGTTTTGAGTCTGTTTATATTACATCCTAGAACCGCATAAATATCATATATCGTTTAGCAATCAACACCGCAGATCGTAAGAAGCGAACCTGAATGCCATTCAAGGCAGTAGAGCTCCCAACAGGCGTTTCCGACCTGGATACCAGCTTGAACCAATGTGGATCGAGATGCACTCCCTCATTTTCGTTTTAAAGATTCGCAGGGAAGAAGATGAAATGGGAGGGGCGTGTATTAAGACGCTCTAGATATATGGTTTAGATTTCTACGGATCCTGTTGTATTTATAAGTGAATCATCTATCTTAGGGTAACGGCTCGTTGAGACACGGTTGCGATATAACTGGGTAGCTGCTAACACACGGTTAGATGACAGGAGCTGTTGCGTATTTTCTAATTTTAAATTTTGGCCGCTTAGGTTCTTGTTTGTCTCTCTCTTTTATTTTTGAAATTCAAAATCGCTTTAATTTTGGAAAGGAGGAGTACAACCGGAATAAACCGGATAAATTAACCGAACGGTAAAGGACTGTTCCAAAACCAAACCAGAATCGGTTTACTTACATCTTCATCTGACGACAGCAAAACGACAAGCAATCCCTAGTTTCGCCTCAAACTAAACATCCTTCGTTTCAATCATCTTCTTCATCGGAGATGGCGACTTCTATGGTCTCTCCTCTGACTCCACAGCTCAACCATGAATCTGTCTGTTCCAAGTTCGTGCTTCCCAAATCACCCTTCATTTCGGGATCTAAGCTCTTCTCCTCGAACATGCCTTGTTCTACTGTTCCTCAACGAACAAGAAGATTGAACTGCTTCGCTTCTGCTAAAGATATGAGCTTTGACCACATCCCCAAACAGTTTCGTGGAGACAATCTCAAAGATGGAGGTTTCTACTTCTCCTTCAGCTCTTTTTTTTTGTAGGTTCTCCTTCATATAGATTTGTTCTTGGTCTCAACCTTATCCGTTATTTGTTGTATTGATGATGAATTGGGTCATAAAGTTAGTGTATTTTACTCTGATAGCTTACACGAGGTGTCTTAGTACTAATCTCTGGAACTGATAGGTCTCAGTGACCCGTTTAGCTCAGTGATGCTAAGTTTAGGACCGATGTATATAATAAAGATTATTTCTTTGGGGTTAAACTATGTTCTCCACCAGTGTAGCGATAACACTTGCAGTCTCTCTCTAAAAACTAATTGATCTGACATTCTATGTTTGTTTCCCCTTTTGAAGTGATGCAGAACTTCAAGAATGTACCCCAATATTTCTACGGGCTTAATCCAGCTCAAATGGATATGTTCATGACAGAGGATAGCCCTGTCCGTAGGCAAGCGGAGAAAGTTACAGAGGTTCATTTTTAGTCCATCTTATCAGTCCATTTAGAGATATATGAAGCTTATCTTGTCTTTTGGCATGCTTCTTTGTTAATAGGAAAGCATCTCCTCTAGAAGCAATTATTTAAACAATGGAGGTACATGGAGTATGTCTGGTATGGATGCAGCAGATCCTAGAAGATATAGCATGAGTGTCCAAATGTACAGAGGTGGAGGCGGCGGCGGCGGATCTGCAAGACCAAGAACTGCTCCTCCAGATTTGCCTCTTTGCTCTTGATGCTCGGATATGCTACCCTTGGCATGCCTGTAAGACTTTTCCATGTTCTTGATAACTTATTGTTACTATGTTTCCTCTCTCCTCAGGCATTGATCTTGCTACATTTCAGATTGACCTGCAGTTACTGAGTTACTTGTCGCTCAGTTTATGTGTTAGATTATGACAACCAGCAAAGCCCATCTACCTATACATAAATTCACCCGGGACCTCAGGTTTGTTCGAAAGTTTTTTTGATGAACTTATCTGGATCTAATCTGTTATTGTCCTTTTGCTAATGCCATGTAGAATGAGAAGATGGAGACTGTTTGGGTCAGAAACAGAAGCTTATGCCATAGCTGACACCATTTCTGTAAGTCATCTCACTAAAAGAATCTGTGCATTTATTTTTATTGTTGTGATGATACGTTAATCATTTCACTGTTCTATATTTTGTGTGGTCAAAAGTATTGCAAATCAGATGTATACACTATCAACTGTGGCATGGCTTTTGGTCAAGCAGCAATGCTTCTTTCTCTTGGGAAAAAGGGTTATCGTGCAGTACAGCCACATTCATCAAGTATGGTTCTCTTCTCTCAAAATTAGATCATATCAGTACCTCTTATCCACGTGTTGAAGCGTCTAAGTTCTGATGCTTTATGGTGCAGCAAAATTGTATCTGCCAAAAGTAAACAGATCGAGTGGAGCTGCCATAGACATGTGGATAAAGGTGGCTCTCACATTCTTGTGCCCTTTTTATGTAACTCCTGAAGTTTCTTCACTTGTACTGTAATGAATATTCCTCTTGCAGGCCAAGGAACTTGATGCAAATACTGAGTACTACATCGAGCTGTTAGCTAAGGGAACAGGCAAATCCAAGAGCAGATTAACGAGGACATCAAGCGACCTAAATATCTCCAAGCGCAAGCAGCCATTGACTATGGAATCGCAGACAAGATAGCTAACTCGCAGGATAGTTCTTTCGAGAAACGGGTACGTCTTATGTTATACTTTATATACACTTGAACCAAGTTATCTTTTTGTTGGCTTCATTCATGCTAAAATGGAAATACTTTGGATTTAGGATTACGATGGGTCTCTTGCCCAGAGAGCCATGGGAAGACCTGGAGGAGGCAGTCCAACAGCTCCAGCCGGGCTAAGATAATCAATGAACTCACCAGAAAAAAAGAGTTTGAATCTCAAATTGCCTAGTCACTCTAAAATATGTAGCTGTTACAATCTGTAAGCAAACACAAGGATAAAAGAAACATACACAAGTTTTCTGCTTGGAATCTTGTTTTGTTGTACATGTATATCTCTCTAGATGCAGGTTTCTCACACTGAAGAAACTGAGTCTGGCGTTTTTAGAAAGAAGGAAGAATCGATTGAGGTTATAAGGCAATGCATAGAACTCTTCAGTTCGAGTATCAGTGTGGGTAGACTTTGAACTTCTCCCACCAATGTCTTCCACTGTCTCTCCTCACCGAGTCGTGTCCGTAGCTATGAGTACAGTCCAACAAGAACGCCGCCATATCCCAACCGTTGCAGCCGAAGAGAATATCACTTGCATTATCACATTGAACTGCGTCGATGAAAAACCAATCAGTGCACAAGACAACGTACATAAACTGATGATGTGAAGGTTTACTTGTACACTTACAGCAGAAGTACGAGTATGAACGGGCCCACGGCCAGAGATGAATAGATATTCGGTGAAGTACTGTGCAACAGAGAGACCTATGAAGATGGAGAAGCCGAGGATGAACTTAGTCCTGAAGCTGTTTAAGTTGCAGAACTGAAGAAGACAAGTCCTGCAGAAGCTGTTCACAAAGGTCCTCTGCCTGATCTCAATCACATTTATAGAAAGCTAAATGGGGTAGAAGAGACTAGTTCTTGAGATACACATACCAACATAGGCGAATAGAACACAGTACAAGGCTGCGAATATCGGTAATGGTATTGACGCAAGAACAGCTCCAAACTTGCCAAAATGGAGAAGAAGATCATGAAAGCCGCAGATATCTGAACCACTCTTCTGCTCCCAACCTTGGTTAGTCCCAGAAGCCCTGTATTTTCACTACAAGAACAAACAAAAAACAAGGTTCAAGATCCAGCAAATGAAAACCTCAGAGCAGGAAGAGAATGGTTTCATTACACTAAAGCTGTGGAACCGGTTTGCTGTTCCAAACAGTCCATTCAGCAAAACTCCTATGCCCTGCCATCCGATGCCACGGCTAAGCACCGAGGGAGGGATATGTGTTGGCACTACCAAATCTTGAAGCGGCAATGAACGAGCCCGTTGTCTAACAAAGATCAAACATAAAGACCTAATCTTTCAGCAAGATAAACCTTTAGTAAACCAAAAATGTGAATTGAGATGGTGAAAAAACCTCGACAATAGCCACGTAAGAAGCAGCCATCATTGCGAATGCATCGCTTCCATGAAAGCTTGGACGTCCCCATTGCAACGGGATATGGAACTTTCACCCTGCAAAAGAACGAAGACATTGTTCAGACAAATCCTCTGTTTTAGGATAAAAACAGAGGAAATCTAAATGAAAGATGAGCAGACCATGGAGAAGCACTGATGAGACCAGACCGGTCAGTTTCGGCAACTGAGCTGTGTATTGTCAGGTCTTTTATCGTAAGCTCCAGCTGCTGTTAGAATCTCTGCGTAAGCCCATTACGATCGCTATCGTGAACAGAACAGCGAACTGCTCGCATATCGATCTCTTACACTTGAACAAGTGGGGGAGATACTAGAAGATTGTAGCACACGTAACACCATACACACAATCATTGTCAGAGATTCAGAACTGATTGTTTTATATAAAGTCTCACAAAATTAACTTAAACCTGAGATAAGATTATGAGTATGATCAAAGCTGGAGTCCTATCTCTACACATCTCGCAAGCTGCAACAGAAAGACTATTCTTAAGACCAAAAAAACCCTAAACCTAATTGATGTTTTGTGGAGTTAATATTGAATAATTTACCTGAGGAAACGCAAGCACGACAAGGCCCAGTCCTGTGAGAATCACGAGGGGAGCAGCGGAGAGAGGGTAACAAACCTAACAAACAAAAAAAGCAAAAACAATTAGGGTTTTAAGATTACTTGTGCCACAAGTAAGAGTTATTTCTTCTCCTTCCTGACCTGACCAAGATTCTCCACAAGCCGAAGAAACCAATGACCATGTGAGATATAGAAGCAATGATGAGAGCTCCTTGAATTGCTCTCATCGTCTCCTCAAACCTCTGTATTAACAACATGAACATTCAGTTTCTCGATTGTTAAAATGTTTTCAAAGAAGAAGATTAATAGGTTGTAACTTAACCAGGTGAGGATGGAGATAGTAAGTGAACCGGTAAGAGAAAGTGATGTATAGAGCAGGGATGACGTAAGCATAAGAAGCTCCGATGACGACAGGAAGTCTACTTCCGAATAAACTCTGTAGTAACGTGCTTATCCCCGACACGAAGAGTACTGTGTTTATCACTTCCGCTTTCTGCACCTGATAATGACGTCATAATCTCTTCATATTTCTATGCTTTTAATCAAATTAGTGATCATACACAAAATAATTCAAATCTCTCAAATAGACATTTCAAAAAAATTTAACAAAATAAATTTCAAAAGAAAGATTTTTATTTTAATTTTTTTTAAAATTTTTTTTTTCATTTAAATTCATCTCCAAACTCCACATCAACCATAAATCTAGATTAATTTAATGAAAGGATCATAAATGTATATTTATACTATTAATAAAATTTATTTTGTTTTTTTTCTTCTTAAAATTAATTTGGTGATAAAAAATTTAGGTGTATCTTCAAGTATTTTTTAATAAATATAAAATTAACGTTAATGCTTACGTCGCCACCACCCATGAGAGGAACGAGTATGGAAGGTATTATTACAGTAGTTCCTAGCATTACAATGTAATGTTGAAACCCTTGAACTATTCCTTCAGCTGCATCAATATAAGCACAAATCAAACAAGTTGCACAACAATTTATCATACACACATGGATACGTTCGGTTAGACATTAAACATAAGTACATAACTTGACGGCTAATAAAAAAAGGGTTATCGATCTATTTTTCAATGAGAACTATCATAAAAACTGGTCCGAAAAATAACCAAAGACAATAAATTTGAAAGGCGTACGCCAATTTGGAGAGCTGGATACACAATATTCAACTCCTGGAAGCTGGTCTTTAATTGGAAATGGAGCAAAATCATCGGTTTTCGTCACCATAACTCTCTGCAACTTTCTTCTTCTTTCTTTGGTTAGCCTTTGAGAAGTTCTACTATAAATGTGAGAGCTATATATATATATACAAAACTTTTGCCTTAAATTGATTTCAAAGGTGTTAAACGTTAGGCTGGCAACTATGTGACTGTTCCTTTTCTTCTTCTTATTCTCGCTTTGTGTTCACGTGCACGTAATTAACACTAATGCAATATGTATATAAAAATGAACCGGATTAAAGCACCGGTTGACTTAGCCATATTTCCCCACTTTGGTCTAGTTCTGTCAAGGATGTGATGTTTTAGATTATAAAGTCTAGTGAATCTCTTTTGAGAAGCAAAAATTCTCATCTTAATGCCCACAAAGTATACAACTAACTCCATCCACCACTTAAACATCCTCTACTCTCTTTTTTTACCAAGAGTGGGAATTGTGTATAATTCATGACTTATTGGTATGACTTATTGGTTGATTGTACCAATTCAACGAAGTCTAATTTCGATATAAATTTCTTTTAACAATATAATATAAAGAATCTAAACGATTTGCAAAATAAACCCTAAACCTTAAACCACATGTATCTGAGTTTACTATTTTATATATATATATAGACAACATTACTATATTTCCTTGGAAGACATATTTTCAAGGAGATGTTTTATGAATTATAATTGAATTTTACTTGAATTTATAATTTGTAAATTTTCATATTTTCATAAGAATATATTATTTAGTAGAGTATTGTTTGTATAACAAAAGAGTATAAACGTACAAGTTTTTTTTTATCGTAACTAGTTTTTTTGTTTTAGAGAATATGTATCTTATATTTGTTGATATAACTTCTTATCAAATCTATTCTCTATAAAGTGGGTTACTAATACATATGTACATAACACTAACATGTTCAATGTGATGCATAATCTTTAAGCCAAAATGTTATTTTGAACGGACAAAATCAACTAGGAATGTCAGTAGGTACTCTTGCCGCCCGTTTCAAAACTCGCTTACAATCAGTAAGACCGTCAAGTCCAGCACTTATAAGACCACCAACCCATTTGTTTTCCTATATACTATTTTCCTATTTTTTTTACATTTTCCTGTGTAATTTGCAATTACCTTAAAATATTTATTGTATATGACAAACCATGAGGATAATGTTGTCAATGGCACACAAACGACGGATTTAAAATTTTAAAACCGCCACACAACCCTTTTTGACTTTCATTTTAATACAACACCAATGTTTTAAAAAATTGAAACCTGTCCGTCAATTTCAAATGAGTTAATGTTTAAAAATTATTTAATCCATGATTAACTAAAACCCGGCTTGGTCCAAACTAATCTAAGAAACCAATGTAAATAACTCAAGTAAACGCGTTTAGAAAACATGTTCTAAGCTATTTTCATAACAAATGGATGGATGTCTTTTAAATCTAACTACGATATGATCCGCTTTAAATGCGGGTTTACGTTTCATTTTATTTAATTTTTAACATTCAAAATATTAATTACAATGTGATTTACTTATGTTGAGCTCATATGAAACTTTGTTTAATGATACTTTGAGTCTTGGCTAAACATATTATAATCAAAATTAATCCATTCTGATGAGAATTGGCATCGTGTTTTTTACGAGAAAAGAGCAAACGAATAGAATCTCTTATGATTTTTGGTTTAAAAATAGATGTACATGTTTTTTCAGAGCATCCTTTGATAACTAAATGTATGAGTTTTTATTTAGAGATTTGATTCATTACTTCTCCCATGTGATTTTTTTTTGAAACTCATTACAAATTGGTATAAACTTGTTCTATTAGTAGATTGTGTTCGATTATGTATATCAAAACTGTAGAACAGGAATTACCAAATATAAACAAAAATAAAAAGTTTGAATATCAACATATCAAAACCCAAAAAAAAGAAGAAGGAAAACTATCAATATAGAACATAGAGAAAGATAAAAATTGTTATTACTTGACATTTACAAGTTTAAATTTATATATTAAACATATATGTTGTGCGGAATAATATAAAGAAGTTATCGAAATCAGATTTGGGATAATAGTTAGAATGTTCATGTATATGGTTTAAGAAATTTCAGGTTAACTATTGAATTGTCTCATTTTCTAAAACAATTTGGTATTGTGGAAAATATTTTAAAATACTTTTGGATACCGATCAAATTATATGTGTTGCAGTATTTTAATTATGCTTATAAATGTGTTTATCGAATACAAATAATCTTGTTTCATGAAGACAAAGGAAAATGACACATACAAACTATTCTAATACTTCCTCATCAACGTTATTGTTTTGTTTACATTTGTATAAGGTTGTTATACACTTCACTAAATTGAATAAATCAAATATTTAACAAATATCAAAATTCTAGAAATTTCAGTTGAAGACTTGTATTGTTACATAATCTATTTATTATTTTGTAAAATTTGATTTCGTTAAGATATATATGGAAATTGTATAGGACACTGCAAAAGTAAAAATTATTGATATATTTATTTAAAATATTTTATTGTTTTTGTTATGATATATGACATCTCAACTTTAACCATTCCAAAGTTAAATGACAACCTTTTGTTCATAGATAAAAAAAATAGAACTCTAATTTCATATATTATATATTTTTTATTTATTTCTGTGAAGACTCTCACGAAGCCTGTCATCATTTTCCCCTAAAAATCTGGTGATTTCATCTTCTTCTTTCGTCGATTGTAATATTCTTTCTCAACATGAGATTAGGTTTCAGCCTGAAAGAGCATTTCTTTTTTTTGGTTTTCTAGGGTTTGGTATCTACATTTTAGGGTTTCCACAGGAACAGAGAATTAGGGTTTTACTGAAAACTAGAGATTCTGCAACTACTTTTGGAGTTTCATCTGTTAGTTATGGTTGCGTGCAGAGAGATAATTGTGGGTTGCGGTGAAAGAAATGATCTTTTTAAATCTTTCTAATGAGAAAGCATGTTCCTTGATGGATCCGACAAAGTCATTTTCTTTCTTACAGATCCTTGTTTTGGGTTTGCAGAACAGAGTTATAACATTGTGATGGGTGCTCCCAAGCATAAATGGACTGAAGAAGAAGAGTCAGCTCTAAGATCTGCCGTTATCAAGCATGGCCCTGGTAAATGGCGCACCATCCTCAAAGACCCTGACTTTAGTGAAGTCTTGCACCTTCGTTCCAATGTAGATCTTAAGGTCATGACTCCTTCTTCATCCTTTCTTTCATCTTTATAATGATGCAGCTGTGTTTTGTGTGTGATTATGAAACTTGCAGTGGGGTTTGTTTTGTTGTATTGAGACAGGACAAATGGAGAAACATTAGTGTCATGGGGAATGGATGCAGATCACGTTCAAAGTCTAGTTTTGGTGCTAAAAAGACACTTAGTTCATTCCCAAGTGATGAAGAAATAGTGGATGCACTGCATGTTTCTTCCCCAAGGGTACCTAATTGGTTAGAGACATCATTTAATCTCTGTTTCTTTCATTGAAGAGGAGATGCTTTTCGTTATAATTGTGACATTATGATGAGGGTTTAAGTGTTGCAAAGTCACACCTCATACATAGATGTAATATATCATTTGAACTTATTGTTACAGACTGCTTGTAACTTCTTAAAAACATTGCAGGCTGGATAGTCTTATAAGGGAAGCAATATCTACCATGAAAGAGCCTGGTGGCTCTAGCAAAACAGCAATTCGTAACTACATCCAGGTATTCAGTTTTTAGTTACTTACTTCCTCATAGACTTAATGTATTGTCAAAACAACAAATTGGTTCCTTACATTTCAATCTGATGATTCTCAGTGGATTGACTTTACCTTTGTTCCTTTTGTTCGGTTGTATAGGAAAGATATCAGGTACCGCCGAACTTCATAAAGTTGCTGTCTTCCAGGCTAAAGTACTTGTTAGCTTGTGGTACTGGTAAGCTTATCAAGGTAAGAGTTATCATGTGCATGTATAGTCTTTATGCAATCATCTTGCTTCATAAGTTGTATTGATCAGAATTTTTCTCTTTTTCAGGTTAAACGCAAGTATAAAATTCCAAGCTCCACTGCTTTGTCTTCCCACAGAAAAAGACATTTGGGGACATTGTCTGGTAAAAAGAGTATTCTTTCTTTGCAGTCACCTAATACAGACAACAGAGATGAAGTGAGTGTTCAGACAAAGTCAGAGGTTGATGCCGAGTTAGCTAGAATGATGATTGTGAACATACATGAGGCGGGCAGCAATTGCAGCACAGGCAGTTGCAGAGGCAGAAGCTGCCATGGCAGAGGCTGATGAAGCTGCAAAGCAAGCAGAGTGTAGCAGAAGCCGAAGCAGAAGCAGCTCAAGCTTTCGCCGAAGAAGTTTCAAAGACCCTGAAAGGAATAAACAACTGTCAAAGTGGTACAAAACACTCTTCTCTCTTATCACAAAACACATGAAAGTCCATGACAAAGAAGATACCTTTTTAATGGTTGTATTGAAAATTTGGTTCAACAGATGATCCGTGCTTGAGGTGACTCAGAGAGAAGAAGAAGCTAATGTGTTTGCAGGTGAAGAAAGAGAGAGAAGAGTAGGCAAGTAGTGTGTTGTGTGTTGATGATTCTCTAGTTGGGAACGTATGTCCATTACTTTTGTTTACTTGTTCCCTTACAGTTTTATATCCTTTTCTTTGTAAACTTTTGAAAATTTTCAATCAAGTTTTAGGACATTTCATGTACATATATGCCTGAGCCTGACTACGATGCCAAAGCTCAAAACCAAAAGAACAAAAGCTCAGATTCCAAAGCCATTGTATTGTTACATAACACCAGAGAGTATATGGACTTTACTCAAAACCAAAGGAACACAAACTCAGATTCTAAAGCCATTGTATATTGTTCACACTTCACTTTACAGCCAACATAAGTTTTTTAAAACTCAGTAACGTAACATGCTACAATCTTCTTTAGGCAAGCAACCAACACCAAGTCCAAATAACTCTCTGCTCATTCCATACTTCGAGACTATGCAGGAGGATTTGGGTATACTTTAGGCTTCGGCTTCACTTCATTTTCATTAACATTTCGAACAAAGATTGCATCTGGTTCATGCCTGCAAAAAAAACCCACCAACACTCAAGAACCAGTTAAAAAGGAGATCAAAACACAACAATGCGACGGTGTGGATGTTTCTAATAGAAATATAGAGAGTGAGATTACTTACGGTTTGTCTCCCTCTTCAAACGTGTAACTAGAAGCAACAGCCAATAGTCCACCATCTCGGCTGAATGACAGCGCGCGCAATACTTGTTGGATACTTGGAGTACTACGAACAACAAAAACGGAGCAGTTAATGATGTGTCTGTCTCACTTACCAAAAGAAACATTTAAGGAAATATATATCAAAGTTGTTGTTATTGCTAAACCTGATATAGCCTCTTCTTGTTGTTACCATCCCAAACGTTAACGAAACCATCACAACCTCCGGTAGCAAAAGTTCCATAACTACATTTCAAAGCCACCAAGTTATTAGAAGTTGATGGACTGAGACAGAACTTAAAGTTTAAAACTTTTCCCCTTTGGTTCCATATAACTAGTGGACCCAAGAACAACGTCTACAGAATTTACTTGTGAAGGAAAATTTGACATCCATAATACTGTAAACTATCTCTCCACCAATATGTTTCAGACAGCAAATTACACAGTTACTGTTCTACTCAGCACTAGGTTTTAAACTAGCGATTTCTGCCCCTGGTTAATGTAATAAGCTGTAATTATCTGCCAATTTCTGTGAAAACTTAAGTTTAGAGGCAACCACACACACACACACACACACACACACACACACCATATATAAGGAGACAATCAGATTCCTTCTAAGATAAACACTTACATCGGATGGAAGGCAATCGCATTTACAGGGTAGACAATGTCCCTTCCATCCTCGGATTTCCGGTGACATTGAAAGCATATCTAAAAAGAGGATGAAATATAATTGTCAAAGAGTAAAATTCGTCATAAAGAGGTTAAAATGAAAAGCATTATGAACGTACTTTTTAGATTGAGAAGCCTCTGATAGATCGAAAAACTCCATTGAAACCCTCCCTTCAACAGAGCTAAGTGCATATCCTGCAGAGCATAAATAAAACCATAAGCGTGGATGGAGCCTACTGAGGCTAATTGGAACAAGAAGATAGCAACTTAAAATGTTGGAAAAGCAACATGTCAGCCATTTAAACCTGTTCCATTGGGATAACAACGCACACATCTGGTCTGCGTACTTAAGTGAGGACTCCCTTCTCTGCTCAGGCTGGGACATATTCCTAAGATCATAAATGTTGACATGCCTTCCTGCCGTCGCCACAACCAAATGATTTCCAACGAGAGAAAGAGAGTTAACACGCTCAGGTTGCTTATATGTTCCAATCTGTGAGCGCTCTGGCCACTTGCAAGCTCTTGGGTCCCAACATTAATCGTTCTATCCCAACTTCCAGTGATCACGTTGCCCTGTAACGTCACATTCAGTAATACTGTGGGACAACACGAAGCACCAAAATGCTAAAATATGACTTCTGAGTTCCGAGTAAAGTGGCAACGCCTCAACACAAACACACTAACTAAGCCACTGTTAACATTATTTTGTCAACGTTAAATTAACAGGATAACTATATCAAGACATCAAAAAGAAGAATCAAGTTCAATTAAGCATCTTGGAACATCAAACAGAACTTTTACCAACCTGCAGCATAAGAATACTCAACACACCGCACTGGTTCATCATGCATTCCCAAAATATCCTCTTTGCCAGCATTGAAGTCAATTCTGATGTACAACAAGAGAAACAATAAATCACAAAGTGCTTTCCTTTCTCTTTCCTTTCAAAGATTCTGAATTTAACAGAAACTATTTGAATAGTCATAGCAGAGACACCAAAAAACCGTGAAAGAAACCAACAAACTCAAAGCCATCAATCTGAAATGTCCCTTTCTTACTCCATTACCTTCGATTCAAGATTGAAACTTTATACACATCTAGTTCTCACTGTATACATCATAATTTAAGTTACTTCCAAGTTAGTTGCATAAGCAATGCTATAAAAGTCGCTAGGCGGTGGTTAGGCGTTTTATAAAAAGATTAGTGTTTTGGCGGGCGCCCTAGACGTTTGAAAGGCTAGACCAGCGATTTTTTTTATAAACTAGGTTTTGAAAAAATTTTGAAAAATTGTTTTTGCTCATACCCGATTTGACGATAGATGAACGCTTAGGCCCCGTCTTAACAAATTTGAAAGCCTAAGCACGGGCTAGACGACCAGATTTTTAGAACAAAATAACAACAACATACCGTCTGACTTTATGATCGGCACAGGCACTGAAACCAGCAAGACTGCGTCATGGAAGCGCAGCAATGCGAGCACAGCTCGCTCGCATGCTTGTAACTCTCCATCTCAGTCGCAATCGCGTTCGTATACATACTAGATCTCGAATGACACTCTCTTCAATCAGCAAACCAATCATGCAGATTCAGATTGAAATGTTCGATGCGCAAATGATGAGTGAGACGTAGGAGATGTGTCTCTACCTCTTAGCAGGACTTGAAGCTGCTCTATTCCATGAAGAGACACGAGTAGATGATCGCTGCTATTTGGAAAGATCCGGAGGTCGAAATCCCAGTCGGAAGGCGGCATTTCGACGAGCTCGCGGACTCCTATGCTGAGTACCAGACGTCA